>WYDI02032514.1:127496-187205 GCA_009867235.2 Psittacus erithacus | reverse complement strand
CCATCCCTGGTGGTGTTCAAGGCCAGGTTGGACAGAGCCTTGGGTGACATGGTTTAGTGTGAGGTGTCCCTGCCCATAGCAGGGAGGTTGGAACTGGATGATCTTAAGGTCCTTTCCAACCCAAACCATTCTATGATTCTATGTGAGACAGAGATATGTGAGAAGATTTATAATTTATTAGAATTTTGTACTTAGTTAACCTGGTTAGGCATGAGGAGGGAGAGAAGGATACAGGAAGGGCGTGTTTCATCACTGTAAATGGTGTTTGCCTGGGAAGGGTCAAATAAAGGCAGAGCTCAAGATATGGGTTGCAACTGGTCTGATGTTTGCTAACCCACTGGGGCAAAATACCCCAAGAAATTCTTCATGTTCCATTTGTGCTGTGTTGGTATTTGGATGTGATTTCTTTGAGGTTTTACAGTACCCAGCTGTTTGAGACTGAAAGACATAAAACATCTCCAGCAATACTTGAGTTTTACTACAGTGACGTTCCATGGACAGAAAGAAAGCGCTTTGGGGCAGCTGCCCTCATTCTGAGAGCAGCAAAATAAAAGATTCAACCACTTGCTTTTTAAGACTGCTGCATACACGGAGCCCGAGTGGTGGGCGGAAACATTCTATACATTTTATTTCAGTTACAAACAAATGTTGATTTTATGATATTTTGGGGTCTATTTTGTGATTCATATATGTTCATATGCTTGGAGTTCCAAGCTCCAATATATCCTGAATGAATTTCTAATAATATTATACTTTTTGGAGACTTTTTATCCAGAATGTCTGCTGAGTTTACTTTGCTATAATTCTCATGGAAAGATTTGCTAGAGGAAAATAGTGCCATTAAATATGTTGGGCAGCTATGCAAAGTTGATTGAATTGTTTCTGTTAGTTACAGTACACAATAGAATCACACTGAAACAAAGTACTTTCAAACTGAATGTTCTGTTCTCATATTCATAACTAGAATCATGTTCGTTATTTACATAAGTTATCTTGCCAGAACAGAGCTAATATCACATAACTCATTACCATAGCAGTGCAAAGAGCACATCGTGAAAACTCACTGAACATTTTTAGTGCAACCAAAGTCAGAGAAATATGGCATTTAATGCAATTGTTCTGAAGGAAATACGTATCTGAATCTCTCTATTCCTTTGTAAGTAACAGAAGTGTGAAAAGTGACCTAATTGCCCTGAGACTTATTTTATTGCTTTAACTGGAATTAAGCTAATGCGAGTCTGTTAATTTGTTAATAGTAACAGACACACTGCTCTGACTCCTTGATAAATTTACAATAACAAAGAATAAACAAACTGAACAATGCAAGCCATGATAGTGATTACACTGTCAAATGCCTTGAGATAAACATATTGATCAATTTACATTATATCGATCCCTCCAAACCCTTAACAGAATTTGAAATTAAAAATAGAAGCTGAAATTTAAACTAATATTATTCCCTAGGAACCTTGAATGACTGCTCCTTCATGACAACCCCAAGTAAAAATGGAAGGTTTTAATATACTTTTCTAAGTATTTAATATTTAACCTCATTGCCTTTTCTGCCTTTCTCATTCCTTACCTAGTCTGGAAAGATGTGAGAGAGGTTTAAAATAGACCTTTATCCATTTTTAGGGTCTGTTTTTATCTTCAGACTGTGGTTCTCCATTCAGTGCTGAAGACCATTTTTTCTGCTTTGGCAAAAATACAGTTTCTCGCATTCATTTCCTTCAAAGATAAAGTGATTCGGTTGCTTTTGCGAGTTTTCTATTATTCTGAAGAAAGGTTGGGTTTTTCTAAATATAAAACCTATTGGAAATTTAGAGGTCAAATATGGTCAGTTAAAGGGCAAGGCTCGAAAACCTTTGGTTAAACAATGCTTTAGATTCTGGTGCGCAAGGGCTCAGCCACTAGAGGGTAATATAAGATCAGGAAAAGGGAGCTTAACGCCCTCCGGCTCGAGCTATGGCTTGTTTCCAGAATTTGGAAGTTCAGGCTCTTGTGACAAAGTTTCTTCAGTTATTTTCTGAGACTGCTCGGTCACAGTAAGGAGCTGTTGCTGCTTACACTAAGATGACATGGAGGAGCCATAGCTAAGGACAGAGACACACTTGTACAAAGGGAGCTGTACTTGAAGGAGGGGTACAGCCTGGCAGTTTCTCTATTTGAAACGCTACACTGATGAAGGAAGTGCTTTGTAAACTCTAACGAATGTGGAAGCCTTGAAGGCAACAGCTTAAAGTTAATTTCAGTGTTGCTCTTGGTGAGTCCAAAAGCTGCTATTGTTACAAAGTGAGACTGAAATTTGCCGTATGGAAATACTGCTGTATGAATGAGAAGTGAGGTTTTCTAATAGAATCACAGAAAGTGAAGTTACAAAAGACCATCATCCTATTTGGGTCTAAATGAATGCAACCAAAACCCTGGGAACTTTTCAGTGACCTTTACAAGCTTGCTGGAAGGGCCACTGAATGCTTCGCAGACACCAAAGACTGGATCAGGGCTACAGACCACACTACAGAGCTTATTTACAGAGTTTGCAATCTGAAATGCATCATCCTCTCTCCTTTCAAGTGCCTTAAGAATGAAGGTCTCTGCAAGTTTCTCCGAGACAAATACCTCTTCACTGACTCACACAGGAAATTGCTGACTGACATGCAATAGCTGTTAAATTCTCAACTCTTTATGCACAAGGCCAATACAAAATGTTCTAGGAACTATACACTGTGCGAGCTGTTTGGTTTTGCTGAGATTTAATTTCCTCAATCTTTTTCCTTCTTTTCATTTATTCACTGCAAATGAATTTACACATATGGCTTATGTCAATAGGGTCAGTACTGTAAGCTGTGAGCTGATAAAAACTCTCTTTGAATACCACAACTGGTAAACCTGTATTGGATTCAGATCAAAGGCACTGGCAAGAAAAGAAATCCATGTATTGTAGCAATACTTTAAGACATTATGAAAGTAAATGCTGTTATCACAGTTATAGATAAGTTACCTTTGGGGATTTTTTTGGTTTTGGGTTCGGTTGTGGTTTTTTTCAGAAAGAAAATGGGAAAGAAGGAAGAAAGAAGATGGGAAGAGGTGTGAACACAGGGAGAGGAATAAGACATTGTATTGCCTGTCTTTAGGACACTAACAGCTTACTCTCTGTTTGGGGTATGCACAGGCAGTATAGTGAGAGTGAGAGCGTCTGCTGCAGGTGGAGCCAAATTTGATACTTGCTTTGAACCTTGCCTTATGCTCTATCTCAATGTGTACCCTGAAATCTGGCACACAGGTTTTTTATTCCAGACTGGAAGGCACCCACCAGGTCCCATCACTGACCTCCACACGTGGAGCTGTGCACATGATGCCTTTACTGACCTCCACACCTGGAGCTGTGCACATGATGCCTTTACCTTGTCATCCCCTGAGATCCAAGGAAAATTCTGCAATTTGGGTCTCTGGAGTCTGGTATACGGAAGGTGTCTGAGATTTTGCAGTAAAGCTGCTATATCCTGCCAGCATTAGTCTGTCTAACAGCTCCTGACACTTTACTCCATCAATCATACAGCTCTTTCCGTGGTAAAATCCTAAAAGATTTCCTGTGAGGAAATCGACACAAATTAATAATAAGCTGTTCATCCTTTGGGAGAATGATGGGCTGATGGGCCATACGTAAGAGATGCTCTGAGAAAGTGTGGAATCACACCTTGTTAAGAAATGTGCACTCAAAGCATGTAGATTCCTATCTGCTACACTTGTTTAAAAGAGTTTGGTCAAGTCAAATCACTCCCAAATGCAGACTCTGGCATGTAAGCCCAAGAGTTTCCTTCATCATATTAAAATCTGCCTTGAAGTGTACTCAGATGTAGTAAGTTTAACAAGTCACAGCTCAGACACATCAGCATTGTTTCACCACATATGGACACTTCAGAAATCTAATTACAAAAAAGAAATGAGAATGTCAAATACACCAGAAGATCAATATCCACTGGGATTTTCAAAGGCACTTCACTGTAAAACTCCCCCTGTACACATGGTCTGCTCTACACCACTCTAATTATGACTGAAAATCTCTTTATAACAGGAAAGGGAAGGTTCTTATTATTCAAGCTAAGAAAAATGCGGTCAGCACAAGCAGCAGGGTAAAGCCTTTTTAACACTTTGATCAAGTGTTATTTGGAATTACTTTATTACAGTATAATCTATGTTTTATATTAATTACATTTTTCAATTCATCCTTTCATTTCATCCGATTCCGGGGTGTTTCAAGTAAAATGAGAATCTTTTTGTCTTTGAGTTGTTTTGGAGGACAAATTTTTCTGCTGTTGGGTTTTTCAGTATTGGCTTTCCACTGCTATGGAGCCACACAGGATAAATGCTGCTCACTGAACTGCCAACTACAGCTTTTAAAGCCAAGAATGACAAGTGGCATGCCATGAATAAGGACCACCTGGTGCAGGTATTTTTATAGTTATGCTTGTATTGGAACAGCCCCTAGGATTTGTGAATGTGTTCACAAAGGAAGCAGGCAGATCCTGACAATTCAAACAGTTTTTCTCCATAAATAACAGCAGAACAGGTTTGTTATGTCCTCTGTGGAAACTGTGAACCCTTTTAGTATTAGAGGGACAAGAAACTTTGCACCTTGCCTTTGGGAATGCAAAATCTTAAAATCCTGATAAACTTGTCAGGGACAAAGTGAGGGCTGTAAAGCTCTGAAAACACTGTAGAGCCATCAAACCCAGAGACAAGCAAAGAAGTAAATCTTTCAGTGACTTATTTATCTCCCATTAAAGTCTCCATTAGATCTCACGTCTATTGAGTGGACAGCACTGGAGAACCCCCCGCCATGATTTCTTAGCAGAAGAACTCAGCACCAGCTTTACTTCACAAGGAGAACCAGCATGTCTCCTTCATGGTTGTATGCTGCCAAAAATTAGGCTGCTACAGAAAATGGGCTTCTGTAGAATATCTCAAAGATACTCTGCACTCAAACTATTGCTCCTTACAAGCACTGACCTGGAGCAATATCAAGGAAAATTGCAACTCCTCAGCTAAACTTTAATAACAGGAAAGAATTTCTAATTTTTAAACCAGAAAATGATGACAACAGAGAAAAACAGAAAGGTCTTTCCTTATCGGAAAGTCAACTCCATACCCTCTAATGTTACTTAGCTAGAAAGTACACAGACATTGGGTCAGCAGAGGGGAAGAGAAATTAGTTCTACATTATGGATCATTTCGGGATAACCTGAATATTCTGTCTTTTGACACTTGCTGCAGGGAAGCTGAGATAACTTTGTGCTTTGGGCTCAAGTCTGGATGGATCTTTCCAAAATATCTGTTAAAAAAGTAAGCTGTATTTTGTCACAGCAGCATCAAGCAGCGCAAGTCAAACAGATACTTCTAATCTTTCCCCCTCTTGATTCCACCCTAGTTTGTCCACTAAACATCGAAGTCATTGCTGGAAAAGCATCCTCAAAGGTGACGGAGTTGAAGTAGGAGTTAATTTGTCCTCAAGCAGCCAGCTAGAAAATTTCTTATTGCTGTCTGTGTCTGATGATTTAGGGAATGCAATAAACATATTGCTGATCTTATTTTCAGTGCAAGCAAGAAGCAAAATAGATGTATTAACTATTCAGGCCAAGCTACTTCTCTTTCATAGACACTGAAAGTAAATTATTGTCTGCTGCTGTGGCCCCTAGAATCCAAATTTAGTTACATAGTTGGCATAAATGTGTCCTTAAACATCAACAAGTTAATATTGCTGAGATTAATCGAAGAACCTGCTGAGGTCATTTACTAAATTACTGAGTCAGTTTACACGCTGGCTCAGTAATTTAGGTTTAAGCATATAGTTAAGAACCTTGTTAAACTGAGACCCAGGAAACTACACTACTTGTCCCCTTTGATTAATCCCCAAGTTGTGAGCTGTACCTGTCACTGAACAGACTTCTCCCCTCTCTCTGTTGTGTTTGTCTGTCTCCATTGATTCTCTTCAGCTGATTATTTCCAATTCTGCCAAGAAAATGAACCTGTTAGATCCTCCAAAATGTTTTTCTTTTACCAGTATAACCATCTCTGCAACTATTTCAAGTATTATCAGGCTTTGGCAAGATTAACATAGTTGAAGCCCTTTCTCTTTCTCCACTATAGAAAGCAAAATTAAAAGATGAATTGCTGTGACTATACTACCTCTTCCCCTCTGGCTTTTCCTTTTTTCCCTATTCCCAGTTTTGAACTGGCTTTTCCAGATTTGTCTTGTCTTGATTTTTCTAGTATCTGCACATGAAAGCAATGGTCTTTTCATTTATTTCACAAACTGTACTGATTGCTTTCTGGGGGAAACCATAATAAAAAAGAAATCAAGCACACAATGTGCTCCTGAGAGCCGGATCTGCAGACCCTTAAAAATTAAAAAAGGACCAGGATCAAAGAACTCTGATTTCTTAGTAGACTCAGCAAGATGGAGGTCATAGTGAAGCCAAGGCATACAAGGTTGGAGAACCAAAAGAGACAGACCAAGCTCTGGTTCCATCACACCTGCATGTTGATTTCCACTTGCACTTTTATGCCTCCTTTATGAATCAGGCATGTTGCAGAATCCCACCTTCTCCTGCCTACAGACTTAGCAGAAAATGTTCAGCCTCCTAGCTGGCCACTTCACTTGACAGCCTTAGTCTCTTCACCTTTGAGAGGAACAGGAAGCAAGTTGTCAAGTTTAGGCCTAAATGACCCTGGTTCAGCTCCCTGAAGATGGCAATGAGATGTAATACCTGTTCTGCATGGCTTTATAATAAAAATAACAAATAGGGTGGCCTTTTCCCAGCTCTTCCTTTGGGATGGACAATGCTAAATCAAAGCCTAACAGACTTTTTCCTCTTTATAGAATTATTCCATAAATATAATATTTAGCTTTCATTAACTTTTTCAACCTCACTAATAATGCTAACCTGGGAGCTTCACATCACTGGTGTTTACTTACATAACAGCTTTACAGCTGAATTTGGCAAAATTCCTGTTGCTCAGACAAAAAAACCCCACCAAAACTGTGCTGATCAGGATGCACATTTCTGGGATGCTTTCAGCACAATTTTCTCCTGTACTCACCTCTGTACCAACAACACTTCATTTGCTCACAGCATAACACTAATCAGCATTCAGTGCAGTTGTACTTTGCCAAAGCTGCTACAGAACATCTCTTGGTGCTGTGTACTAGAATATCACAGATACCACAAAACTAGTGACACAATTAGCAACCACCTATGGGGAGTTTGATTTCAGGTGGCTGGCTCAGCACCTATCCCTTCTGTGCCTTCAGGTTGCCACCTGATTCAGCCCATTGAATTTCCATGCCTCCAAAAAGAAGGCAGAGCCTTGCACACAAACAGTGCTTTGCTATGCAGCTGATTTATCCCACAAAGTTCCCCCTGGGCAGTGGTGGAGACAGGTCCTCCATCAACCTAGTAAGCGATCAAGTAATTAAGGATTGTTCCATAATGCATAAACATAAGATGGCTGATGTAATGTTCATGAGGCAAGAGTAACTGTAGTATTGCCTTGCTTTTGACACCTTGATGAATGATCTGGTAACATTGCTTCCAGTAGTTTCATATAAAATATATGCATCCATCACAAATATTGTGGTCCTGGGTTTCTGCAGACCATGTACAGAAGCTGTCTTCCATAACGGGTGCCCCTTGATACCAGTTTCATCCCTGAGATGGCTTCTCATGGATCACTGATTACTGCTCCTCCATTTGCTGCACTTCCAAAAATGACAGCACAACATGATGATTCACCAATTCTGTGTTAGGAGATTGAAAAAGATGTTTTAAAAGCCACAAAAGATGTTCTTCTTACATTTATTCAGGGTGATATGTTCTGTATATGCTTATTACAGCTGCCTGGGGAGGACATTAACTATTCTTCCAGCTCCTCTTATTGGAGAACTGGTTTGAATCTGATTTGGATTCCAATATATATAAGCCACAGGGGAACATCAGGTTGATGCTGGCTGTTATAGTCCCTAAGTGCCATCATGTCAGGACCTTTGAAGTTTTGTTTTCTCTATTCACTCCTAGAACTGTCACATTCATATGCTGGAGCTAATATTATAAAGTGAGAATATGGGAAGTCCCTCCTTTCTGTGTCAGCAACAGCAGTGATTCAGACTCTCAGCAATGATTCAGCTGCTTTTGGCCAGTGAAGGGTTTGCCAGCAAATGCAGTTTACAGGTTGTCTCATCCAGTGATGAGAAGTGAAGTTTTACAGCCTAATTTTGCCCATAAAGTTGTTTTCCCAAAACCATGTCTCCTGTGCTCTCACTTCTTCCCCACTTCTCTCTCCTACTTCTGCCACCAAACTGTGTTCATCTTCTTCCTGGGACAGGAGCAGCTCCAGCTCCTCATTCTTGACTGGACAAGGCGTAACAGCTTAGAGCAAGGGAAGAAATTCTCTTATGAGACTGCAATGTCCTTTTGTTGTATTTGGAACAGCAACTCTCAAAGGCCTCTACCTAGCAGAGGGATCATCAGTCTCATTTCCCATAGTTCCTACTATGTTTGTTCATGGCAATTAGCAAAGTGGTGTCACTACCTACAGACTAAGAAAGGAAGCAGATCTGTTCATTAAATGGTACTGTATATCTACTTGCAGAAGTGGGTGTATTGTCTTTGTCATTGTTCTGAATGTACCACCCCTAAAACAAGCACAAGGAAAAATTCCCTATAGCAAATTACAGAATTTCTATTTACCTAATTAGTGTGTGCAATCAAAACACAATGAAAACCCATCTTAAATACAGCATTAATTAAACCCTAAACAGGCACAGTCTTGCTCAGATGGCTCAGCCCTCAGCCTTCTCATGTAAGTATCATGGAGTGTGAAACCCACAATTTCAGCTCTCCCTTAGTCTCAGCAAGGGTGAAAGTCCTGATGGAAACTGCTCTTGGTGCCGTGAGTGGTGCTTAGTGCCATACTGAAGCATACCAGAACTTCAGACCCTGTCAGATCTGATTGCAGCTTGCCTGGAGCCAGCTGCTGCAGCTCACACCACCGCTAATACAATCAGAAGGGGCAGGAAGCTGCTATATTTAGACTTTGAAAATGACAGAAGCAATTGCCACTTGCTCAGAATAAGTGGAAATTTTAAAAGGCATTGAAAAGATCAAGGATTCAATATATGCCAGAAACATTCACACAGTGCCCACAGTGCCCTTTTACAGAAGTCTCTCACACATAGTGAATCTATAGTATGACATGCTGGAGAGTGCTTCTCTCTGAACAACATCCATCTCTCTGGATAAGTACATACTCTACTACTAAGGTAATAAGGAAGTAGTTTCTTTAAAGCCCTGAGCATCCCTGTGGACAGCTGCTTAAGGTCATCATTTCCCTAAATATCTGCTTTCCAGCTAGTAAATGTTACTGTTCCCACCAATATAGTTTTACTCCCACAAATCTCTGCCATGTCACACTGCATAGCTTAGACCTTAGCAGGTAAAACCAAGTTGTGAGCTCCTTGCACATACTTATGCTTAGTCACATTTATCCCACTGCCTGCAGACGCTCTGTGCTGTCTTCCTGCTCTTAAAAAATCCCTACTAGACAGGTTTCCTGGCAGACAGACTCTGTTTATTCAAACACAGTCATAGCCCGCAGCATAAAAATCTGGCCAAATTCAATGTTCAGAAACAGCTTCAAACAATAATCTATTTCTGTGACCACTTAATCATTTTAGAAGAAAACCAAGAGAAGTGCTGATGGCACTAAAGCTGTGAACGGGTCATGAAGCTTCGCCTCATGGAAATGGCTTCTCCACTAGTGTAGGACAGATACAGCCACTGCTACCTCCATGGCCTTGCCATAGCCAGCTTCAGCAGCCACTGATGGTTGCACTCACCAGGGCCAGAGGCTCAAGCCATGCCAGGAGGTCGGATGCATAGATAACAGGGGAAAGTAGGAACTCCTCCATTAGCTCCAGTCGCTTAGACCTGAGCCTGTGCTTTCACATGAAATGCTTCATTTGCTCCCTGAGTTATGTGGTCCTGAGGTGAGGGAAGCATCTCAGGTAGCACTGGCTGCTGGAGCAGGAAGAGGAGTGTGCTGGAGATGAGGTGCTTTTCTAGGAGTCTCATTTCACTGTGACACGCCAAAGGCTGAGATAAGAGCCTTCAGGACCTATGTGAAAAAAGGATACTTCTAACCTGTATGAAATACAGCCTTTCCCTGCCACTGCCTCCTTCCTCCTTGGAACAACAATGAGGTGGAAATGAAGGCAGGTGGGCCTCGTACATTAATACATCAGGAAAATTATCCTCCTGTGGGCCTTGGCTAGCACTGATATTGTTGGGATGAGTACTGCACCTATCTTCTTTAGGCATACCACACACATTTAACAAGTAGGACTTAAGCAGCTATGAAGAAAAATGTCCAGACACCAGCATTGCCTCCATTAGGTCCTTGAGAGTTAACTCCATCAGGAGTGTGTTGGGACAGATAAGGACTCATTTCCATATGTGTGCAATCCAGTCATATAATGCTGCTGGCAGAAAATTCAACTTAATAAGCCTAAAAATACGATTTCTTTCCTCAGACAAGTTCAATCAGAAGATTAAATTGGGGCCTGTAAATGATGACTTTGTTTACTTACAAAGGGCAGTTCTGAGCACTGCAAGGGGTCTGCAATGAGTGAGATCCCCTAGAACTTCTGCCCCAGAAGCCTTTCTGCCAGCATGTAGCTAGAAGCACTGTTTAATATATAATCCTGCTTGCCAGTGTCAATTAGGAATTTCTTGACCTCCGGGACAACCTTCATTAAAAGAATTAGAAATATAAATCTTCAGCAAGAAACGGAAGGTCTGGGGCAATGGTCCATACTGGATTGCTATTAAGACTCTCTTCCGCTCAGTTGTTTCTCAGTAATCTCAGAGGAGAGCTGCAGTAAGACATGCTACCTCAGTTTCATGTCCCAGCAATTAACTTCCTGACTAACAGCAAAGATTGTTCCAGCTCGAATGGCTGCAACTGGCAAAGTACAAACAGGTCCTTCAAACCGCACAGGCTGCTCCTCATCCCACAGCATCATGAGCCAACGATTGTGCTTTATACAGTAAATTTCTAAAAGGTGATTCGGGGAAAACCCCAGAAACAAACTTGCCAAACAAAGTTTTCAAGTTGACAAGCAGGTATTCTTTATTGCAGTGCTGGGAGACATGGGGGATAGCTCCTCCTAACATGCATCACCGTATTGCTACACAAGCCGTTCTTATATAGTCACTGGGCATACATACATATTCATGAGGCTGCCCATTAATTACATTTTCCACTTTCCCGCATGCATACAAAAATGTGTTGGTGGTTTTTGAGGGCCATTTACTTCTTCCAACAATCTTCATAGCTCCTGGCAGCCTTTGAGGCACCAGCTTAATTTACATTACAGACACAGCAATCATCCTGTCCTACTTACCAGTTAGTTTAACTGCTACCATCCTGGACATCTGCTAGTCCCAGATACTCCCCATCCTCAGGTCCTGTTTTTCTATTCTGTTTTTCTTGCACTATTTGTACAAAGGTTGTAAGGACTTAAACTATGTCAACTACCTTCAAGCACCTCAGTTATTTTCCATTACAAAGCCATCAAACTTAAGGTTACTTAGAACTGATTACATTTTGTGCTTTTGTGCCTCCTTGTCTCAAATGTAATAATCACTGGAAGGGAACCAGTCAGCTGGGCAGAAAGTTGGGTCATTTGTTTTGAAAACCTGATCTCACTAGCCATTTTTTCCCCTAGATCTTCAAAATTATCTGTTGGAAGGCTGGGAGCTGGGTTAGGATGCTAATTCTCACAAGAGGAAAGATAAGCTTGTCTGTGAATGCAGATATGTTGGGTGCAGAAAGGAAGAAATCACAATATTCTGTTCATAACTTTTGGGTCAGGCTACCAAGCAGCAACTCCATGACATTAGTGAAGAGCCTGGCACACTTCCACATTGAAGCCTGTACTCTCATTCCTTCTGCACAGGAGGTACCTTGCTACTGTGTTTTCACTGGACTTTCCTGGACTACAAATTGCTTAGGCTGAAGAACACATTCTTGTGGTTCTGTTCTTCCTCTGAAGAGACATGTCCTCCCTGTTGACTATGACTACAACAACTCTATACCATTTTTAGTATGGGTATGGAACCTTTAGCTGAAACTCAAAAACTCTTGGCAGAAGAACTTTTAAGCCTTTGCACTTCTTCTTCTTAGAAGGCCAGAATAACATGTGAACCTCTGAATTTGTCCCCACTGGTTAAAAGGGAGGAGGGTGTAAATCCTGAGCGTATTTCCCCAACTGAGGTTAGAAGAAAGGAAAAGTTTCTTCACCAAGCTCAAGATCCTTCAAGCCCATCCTCAGCACTTCATATCACAGGGCTGCAGCTCCATAAGATGCAAATGTTTGTCTAAATATGCTCTGGAAAAAAACCTGGCCTTGTTTCTCAATATACTAAAGAGCTACAACTTCAGCAGAGGCATACAATGCCACCCCCCTATGCTGCTTTCCTTTGTGTTCTGCAAAGCTCATGTTAGGAGAGATCCTTGGGGTGTGATGGGAGGTGCTGTTAGAAGTACAGTTTCTAACAGAGAAGTGATGTCCAAGAGCAGAGGGACCGGAAGGAGTAGCCGGCAGAACGAAGGCAAAAGGGTATCCAAAATAATGCTACTTGCTCCATGACAGTTTTCTCTCTGAAGGAAACCTCTCTTTGACAAATTGTGAGTGATCCATGACTTATCAGAGTGGAATGAATGCCTTGTTTCCTCATACTCCCAGGAGATGCTGTGTTCAAACCAGTTACTGCCAAAATTTCATAGGCATCTATTTTGCTTGTACATCCATTGCTATGGTTTTTGAAGTCCCAGGAGTGGGGTGGAGTGTTACAATTTGAGTTATCTTCAGTGCTGCTGCTGGGTATGCCAAGGAATTCTATGGTGCTCCACCGGTCTGAATTTCAGAGGGAGTAAATATAAAATTCCCTTGGATACAATTAAAACCTCAAGCTTCAATAATGCCAAACTGGTTTTCTGACTTGATGACAGTTTATGTGTTGGTATTGCCTCACCAAGTTTTTCAGAGGTAGCTTATCTCATTCTCCTTTCCATTCTTCTCCAGAAAGGTAGAAATAAAAGCACGACTGTTTCTCTGTGTCCTTGTTGCTTTGATTCACCCGAGAAATATGAAGATAGGAGCAAGAATGTTTCTTCACGTAGCTCCCTGTGTAAGAGAGAGCAGCCTTAAAGCTGTTCTAGTTAGCACAAGCTGGCTGACAGGCAAAACACAGCCTCAGCCTCTGCACTAAAACACCCTGGGAAAATCTGCTGCAGGGAAGATTTATCTGGCATTGCTGTGATGAGCACAGAAAGTTATCCTGTGCTGGGGCATTCCCTGGGAGTAATTTCCACCAGGTTAAATGTCTTTTTCATGCTCAAGTGGTTTAAGGGAATCAGAGTTCTGTAGTGTCTCCTCATTAGTCCTTTGATAAACGCACAAGGCTATGAAGATGACATCTGAAAGTGTGTGTGTTTTCTCACATGTGAGTAATGCTCAGTGATTAAGTCTTCTGTCAGAAAGAAGCAATGGTCTGTTTCCTTAGGAAGCATTACAAGCCCCAGAGAAAGTCCTTATCTGGTTAAATAACCACCCATGAGTCAGGTACTCTTCTCTTTTCCTGAAAATGGAGAACTAGCTCAGAACTGGTAGCTAGTTCTGTAGGAAAGGGAGGGACCCATAGCAGGGAAGAAGTAGTTTCCATTATCTGAACCAGAGCAATAATCTCAGATGGATTAGTAAAATGCAGCAGTTGCTATCCCCACAGGACAGAACTGCTGAAATGCCTCTTGCCTGCTGGTCCCATGCCAAAGGAGAAAGATACTTTTCATGCAGTGCAGTTCAACAAAGCTGACAGTGTGGAGTGAGAGAAGGCCAAAGATGAATGATAATGTCACAAGATCTAAAACCCACTTGGAGCTGCTAAATCCCCCCCCAGGAAACAGTGAGAAGCTGTTTCTGCCTATTGATTTGGTTCTGCTCTTCATCTTTATTCTTCAAAAGCTGCGTTTTATTTAAAGGCAAAAATGCAGGAATTGAAGGTGGTGATAAGCAATTCCTCTGCACTCCCTCTCCTTGGGCTCATTTCATTTGCGTATTTTTATCTCCCTTAGCTTGCGTCAGCCTCAAAAGGAGCAAATATATTGTTATTTGTTAATTTCCTCACACACATACCCAGGCGCGCAGACTCCTGCTCCCTTGAAAAACAACAAGCAGCAGCTTGGGGTTTAGTGACAGAATTTGCCATGAACTTAAAATGGCAGAAACTGGTTTTCTGCTTGGATACAGTGAGGGTGGCTTGGCAGAGCCCTAACACATTGTGGAGTTCTGCTTTTCTACCATCTCTATTTCTAGTACAGAGTGGCTATTACATGGTGTGACATTCCCCCTAATAGTTCCCTAATTCTTCACCAGGTCCTGCAGACTATTTTTCCTCATCCTGTTTTATTGGAAAGTCTTTATACTATTCCTAGTCACTTGAGAAAATAGTTGTCTATGTATTTTGGGTATTGGAGTAAAGAGTGATCTACATTTTCCATCTCTTCATTAACCCATTCCCTCATGTTAGGTTCACACAAGGATTCCTGGCTCTGTCCTATCTTCCTTGGCTGTTTATGGAGTAGTCTGAAATTGCTGTTTCAGTGAAGGCCTGTGATACCACTTGGAAAGCATAACTACTGCATGATGCTTCCCTAGCAGCAGATCTTGAGCTGGCCTGCCACAGCCCCAGTGATACTTGTAAGGAACTGCTCCCTTAAAGCCTTTGTACAGTCATGGCTTAGTAAGTGCAGGCTTTATACTCAGAAAGTTTTACACACATTTGCATGAGGAGGATCATGAAACTGAAACCTTCTGGGTTTTTGTGTATCATAAAGGAGAAGATCACATGTCTTGTCAGGGCCAAGAAATGACCCAGTTAAAGGACTGGGGCGATAAGTGCTATTTTATCTAACTTTGTGACATTAACCTAGAATACTGCCATATTAGATCCCACTGAAATGGTTCTAGCAGAGATATTGTCAACACATGCAAATTGTTCTATCTTTCTATGCAGCCTCATTGCTGCTTTGTTTCATTTCCTCAACATAAAACTCCTTGCAGCGGAGGCAGGGCATACAGCCAGATGTCTTTTGAACATATAGCTAGGTGCAGCCATGGTTTTGAGTGATGGCTTTCTTCATAGCTTCAATAAGATTTTGCAGTCACATTGCTTAAGTCCATTAATAACTCTTCCTCTTTCCCAGAGCCTCTCCTCTCCTGCTGTTAGCTAGCATTTTGCTGCAAAGCTGTATGAAGCAAATGGCCCTTTTGTATGACAATGTGATTTACTTGCTCTGTTCATTTGCAGCAAACACATGCAGTGCTTGCTTGTCTACAAGAGATGCCTTTTCTAGGTATCTTTTGACTTGCTCACTAATCAACCACAGGTTACCAAATATTTCATATTCAGGAAACTTCCTGTTTTGTGGCAACCCAGTTCCATACAGATTTCTTATGTTGCCACCTCCACACGTGAAGTGCTACAGTTTGGTACCACCTAAGAAGTGACTTTCTGTCAAGAACTGAGACAGAACTGTAGTTTTTCCAGGCTCACTCAGAACTAAAACTTTTTTTCTACCAAATAAAATTTTGTACAAATGATATCAGAATAATTTATGTTCATCATTAATGTGCTATAAATAAAAAGAGCTGTACTCAGGGCTCTAGCCCAACTGACATGTTTCTGTTAGTGTTGTTACAGTCCCTCCTGCCATCAGACTGGAATGGTTGGGATTGCACCAACTGGGACAGAGACCACGGTTCAGTATAAATCCAGACCAACTATCTGCATCAGAGGGCTGTGAGCAGGCCTGCGAGCAGGCCTGCTTAGCAGTTTCTCTATGGAATGATTCCTGCGGGTGGTATTCAGAGGCACTCAGAACAGGCGCAATGTCACACTCACAGTTTTTACAAAACTGTAAAGAAAGACAAAGATTTTGCCCAATATTTTTCTCACCAAAAGCACTGATTTCCTTCTCTACAGAAACTGGAAAAATACTGGAATATCTTGCTAAAACCTGCAGTGTTTGTTCTTGCTGCCAGAAACATTGCCAGGTACCTCCTCAATGCAGCACCCTCCCACACAGCTGCAGAAACCAGCTTTCAGCAAAGTGGACCACCCACCTTGGATCAGCACAGCCACCCTCAGGAAGAGGAGGGAAAGCTGTATCTCAGAGTGCTTGATCACACTCTAGCCTAACTTACCACACCAGAAGTAACTCCACTTCGACACAGGGGATGTCATTCTTCACCTTTAGAACCTGCTTCTGTTTTCTTCCAACCAGAATTAAAAGCAACAGTGAATTTAAATAAATACAGATGCACTTAAACCAGCAGGAATTAAATTTCTGCTCATGCTGCCCGAATGCTCTTAGTATGACCACCGCGGAAGCACTGCTCAGATCTGATAAAACACACTGAGGTCAGAAACCAGTGTCAATGTTATACATTGCTTAACTCATGTGTAAAAGTTGTTCATGCTGAAGCACAAGTCGGAGCTCTGCTGTCACTGCTCTGTGTTGCTCTGAAGATTTGAGGCAATGAAAAACATCCTGCTACTGTCAGCTGGAATTACACTGTGTGGAGAATAATCTCACACTTCATTACTCTGTCCTGCATGGGTACAGTATTGGCAAAGGCTGAAGGACAGACAGGATTAAAAGTGCTGGCTGAGCAATCTGGTGCAGTCTGGCAAGTCCTGTATTCTTCACTCGGCAGCTAACTAAGCTAGCATCTTCACTGGGGTCTGGCAAGACTGCCTTTTACTGCTCTGATAAAGTGAGCTACAACTACTGAATAAGAGAGAAACAGAGAAGAAAAGGATAAAAGAAAGAGAAAGAAGAGAAAGAAAGGAGAAGGGAGACAGGAAAGAAGAAAGGGGAAGGGAGAGAGGAAAGAAGAAAGGGAGGGAGGGAGGAAGGCAGGAAAGAAGAAAGGAAAAAAGGAGGAAGGGAGGGAAAAGGATTTTAAACACTGTGTGCTTTCTTTGCACCCTTAGAACAGAATTCTCTGCTACTGTACGTGTTTCGGTAGCTCAAAATACTGTAGCACTCCATTCTCAATGGCAGATAGCAAGGCAAGAAAAACCAAATTGATCTTTTCTGCTACAAATTCACCAACAAATTCCTGTCAGTGCCTGCTGGTGCTCTTTCTGTCTGTCTAATTGTGGATGTTAGATTTATACTCTGTCTGGAATTTATGCAAGTGCTCACTATGGGATCTGAGTTTCAAAGTAAAAAGTAGGCAAAATATCTGCATTTTTTTTCACTGTGAAGTATTTTGTCAAATCCAATGTTATTTTTATGGAATTGAACTCTGTAGAGTGCAAGTGGCACTTCCTCATTTCTTTACATTTTCTTGTTCTGTTTCCCCATGTCTCATGAAATATTCCCTTATTATGGAGAAGATGAAAAATGCTTAAAAACCTGAGAGGTGCCAAACCCTTTGAATCTTTTCTTAAAATCTGCTGAATGCCTCAATTGAATTAACAGAAAATGAACATGCTCTAAAAATTAAGCCCATTTATCTTCCATTGGTTTCTTTTAGCCTGACGTTCAATCCAAAGACAAATTAAAAACAAGGTTGAAAGCTGAGAACCACTAATGGAAAGGAGTTTTCCCATTTTGTCCAATTTTAGTCATGCTTAACCATGTGATAGGACCAAGATTCACTGTGTTTGTATATTGAGCTTCATGGTGTTTGATTGAAGTTTCTGGTAAAATGCTTTGCTAAACCAAGGTGTGCCTCAGGAGAGTTTTTAGCCTTAAACTAGTTGACTCGGTTGCACTCACTGGAACTCATATTCATTACCCTTGCAAAACCTCACACCATCCACCGAAATTTCAGCTGCTTTTCCTTCTCATTCTACAAAGACTTCAATTTTGTGAATTAGCCTTTAAAAATAATTGAGTAATTCCTCGCTTTAGGTCAGTATTTTGTATGGAAAAACAGAACATCAAATCAGAGAGTTTGACAAACAAACTTTCAAAGAATGTGTGACTCAGTGTGTTATTAAATCAGAATGATAACCCCTTATCTCTACCCACTGGAGTGCCCCCAAGTCCCTAAACTAAGCAACTAGTTTACTAATTGCTACTGAGACTTGGAAATGAAGAGCACTTAAAGACTGCATAGGACATAGCAGCTCACAAACTGCATGTAGCCCCAGGAGATCAAATTAATGCCTGTTGATGGGAAAGACTGATTCCCCTCCATCCTTGCTTATTGTTGACTTGGAAAACCACTTCCTTAATCCTCTCTGCTCAGAGTTGAGTCCTCTGCATGCTTTTGGTTATGCCTCCATAATTCAGATAACCAAGATGAGAGGCCAACTACCATCTAGACTCAAAACTGGTTGGCTGGTGCCTGAGGATCACTGTAAAATGACACTATCAGAGAAGGGTCAAAGGCAAAACATTTTCTCTTACAAAACCAAGAAGTCACTTGGCCTCTGTGACAGATTCTTGTTCTCACAATCTGGCAGTAGTTCACTATAGCTATAAATAACAGTCAAAAATAGAAAGAAAAATCAATAAGTAAATGCACATGGCTTCTGTGGCAATGATGTATAGCTCTTAAATACAGATAAAAACTGCATTGCAGCTAAGAGTGTTGTAACTCTTTTCTACTAAAATGAGAAATGAAAAGTATTAACTTAGGAGGAAAAGCTCCTGCTTTGCCTATGCTGGGGCACTCATTCATCCATCACCTACAGCTTTTCTGGAGGAGTGAATGTTTTAAAAGAGAGCGTTGATAGCTGACAGATCTGGGGCTTTCAGTACCACCAGCATAACTACAAAATGGACATGACGAGCTTGAAAATCTTGCCATGCTCACTTGGAGTGGTCTTGCATGTAGGATGAGGCTCTCCTTCAGCGTCTGTTGGCTCTTGCTATTTCACTGTGCAGCTTTGAGCAGAGTATTGCTTGAACACCCTGCGCTGGGTTAACAGGGGTGTGGGGACACTTGCCTAAATAGCTGCCAGGATTGTAAACATTTGAAGACTGAGATGTCATCGTGCTCATTAGAGACATTTTGGATTCTGGAATCGGAGTCAAGCAGCCAAAGAGTTGGGACTTCATCAGCTGCAACACAAAACTTCGTGCTCTAAAGGATTTTGCCAGAGAGTGGAGAGCGCAGTGATGACTTCTGGCAAGCTGCCTTTTGTGCCGGCATGCAGAATGTTCCTGGCTGCTGTGATGGAGATCGCTTCTGTGAGGGACTTACCATTTCACCAGTGTTTCTGAAAAATACAACCTGTCCTTTCCCCAGGAGCTGATAACAAAAAATGAATTATGAAAATAATGAGCAAGCACCAGACCTCTGTACAGATTTGTCTTGAGTAAAACCAAGGTGCTGAGACTTAGAAGATCTGTCTTCTGGAATGGTTTCATCCACTAGGAATTTTGGTCAGCTTATGGCAGGACTTGCCCTCCCACATGGTGCAGCACCAACTCAGAGACAACTTTGATGTCTGCACAGCACACCATCCATGTACAGATAGCAGCTTGGATCCCAAAACCAGTGTCACCACATGATGTTATAGCTGGGATAATAATCTGAAAGCACAGCCAAATGCCCCATCTGGAGAGACAATCTGCCACAGCTCTGCCACTGCCAGTTCTGGACCTAATTAAGACTGCTACTGAGCAAATACCAAGAAAGAAAGTAAAAGACACATGAAGCTTTGTCATGGCAAATCAACTCACTAATTAAAGAAACCCCAAAATAAAAAATATGACAACACGTAAAACTACAAGGGAACCTTTTCATTACAGATTAAAGGTATTTTTATACATACAAAATTCAAATTAATCTCTGCTTCACCCATTTATTTTTTTACCTGACTGACAGCATTCATAATTTCTGCCAAGAAAACACTTCTTGTTTCTCATTTGAAAATAGATGATAATTTCACAGAGGCCTGGCTACAAACAAGATTACATCTGAAAATCCTCACAACGGCTTCTGCACTAGACTGGAAATTAGTTATATCTCTGAAGTGTTTGTAATATAAAGTAGTAAACACTGGATCATTAGAAATAGTGGGACTTGAGAAAATGCCAGAGGAATTCTACCCTTCCTTCTCTTCATGGTGTAAGTTAAAGATTTATTTAGTGGCATTGCCGCTTCCATTAGCTTTGCTTGCTTGCAGGCAGAAATTTTGTCAAAGGGGGTAAACAGAACACTTCAGGTACTCTGTTTCAGCATGGGAAAAATGTGTTTCAGAAGGAGTGAACATTTGGAAAGAGCCTGTGTCCAATGGAAAGCTATGGGGAGTGCAACAGTATCTTTCCCAGCTTTGGAGAAGTCACCAGGAGACAGCGTTAATATTCTTAATTCTTCACCAATACAGGACAGTGGATGAGGTACTAAAATATCTGAGTATCTGAATTTAGAGAAGCTTCCCTAACATGGTGCTCCAAGAAACTGAACCAGAGACATCTCAAACATCATTGAAGACAAACCCCATCATTAGCTATAAGAAAAGGGTTGTGATGCTATTCAGTCCTCCTTTGGTGTTCTCCCACGTCTGTTACCTAGGGTCCCAGCTACTTGCCCTCAGCCTGTGTCACTGGCACACAGGCAGTGGAGGAGCGCATGTTACAATGCAGCAGCATCATGATAATCTGACAGGAGCGAAAGAGCAGCTATACCAGTCCAGCATCTCAGTGTCTTGTCTCAGCAATGGACAATACAAAATAGCCAGAGAAGAGAATACAAGCAATCTGCAAGCTCATCTTTGCACCTGGCTGTCTGCTTAGATGTCACAGATCACTCTGAAAGTATGGAACTTCATTTGGAGCTGTGAGATGCTTAATTGCTTCTTTTTGGCTTAGGAACTGTCTGTATTTGCAATGCCTTGACCATCAGCCCTGTTTGAAGGTCACCTCCTGAATCCCTGATATGATGTACAAAACAGAGGTATTAACGACCATTCTCAATTATGTCTGAAATATAATATTAAGGCATCCTGACTCTTTACTCCCACTGCTGTCTTCTGCTTGCTGTAATAAAATGCTCTTAGTCAGTCATTTTCTCTAGGGAAAAGAGATGCCAACACAGGGAAGGTGATTTATAGAAAACAAATGAGAAAGGTTGAATAAGATCTCATTTAAGGCCTCATTGTGCTACTGTTATTCGCAAAGAATAGCTGCTTACCCCCATCAGGACCTACTCTTGGATTTGCCTTGAAGTAGTTCTTGGCCTTAACAAAGGCTGCAAAAAAAGGCCTTAAAAACTCATGGATTTTCTGCAACATATCTGTTACTCAAAGCAGGAGAAGAGCTGACCTTAGCACGATGGCCTGTTCTGCAGTGCGGCAGAGAGCGGCCCGCAGCACAGCCAGCAGCTGCCGTGCAGGGCGCAGGACAAGCCTGAGCTGACAGTTGTAGTTCAGCTCCCTGCTAGGCTAATAGCTGCATGGCCTGGCGTCTCAAGAGGCTATATAACAACTACAAAAGTCAAAAGGAAAATGGGTTGATCAACCTAACATTTTTTTTGTAATGCAGCCTGAGTCATTATTGCAGTCAGTAAGCCCTGACTTACTGCTTCAGTCAAATCATTGCTACCATCATATACTACCTTAAAATCTGTCACTATTAGAGGGTGAATGTTGGAAACTCAGGCTCTTCATTATCCTCAAACGCCTCTGCATTAAGTCAAAAGAGAAACATTTCTCTTCTTTTTTTTTTTTTTTTCTATCTGAGCCATGAAACTGGGAAAATTTATCAAATAGCAAAGGCTTTTGCAGCAGCTCCCGCAGAGCCCAAGCAAACATCCCTGCAGTGGCTTTCCTGAAGGCAATGAGGCTGTGAAATACATAGGGAAACGCAAAGCCCACCTTTCAGGATGAGGCTAACACATCAACCCCACTGTTAACAGAGCTCATGCCCTTCTGCAAAGATGCAGAGGAATCTCTATCAAGCAAAGACCTTTAGCACACAGTCTGGTGTGGGTAAGTCATACCGTGTCACATTGCGGCACTGTGGGCATATACTCATCACTGGCTCATCTCTAGTAACACTTCCCTAGCACACTCTGGTTTTGCTGAAGACAGTCTTCGATCGCTGTGAACTTTTGTGATGAATCTGGAAGGGAGAGGGATGCTGCCAGGACTTTACAGCACTTTTACAGAATTTAATCACCTGTGCAGTGTCATTTAAGGAATCTCCAGTAATCTCCTGTCCCATCACTGTGTTTTGTGCTTCTTAAAATCTTGATTCAGTGTTGTGATTGAGATGGTCTCTATCCTTAAGCTACCAGTTACCTTCCTCTTCATTTAGGACTCTTCTTTTTGGTTGTTTATGGTTTTAATTTTTGAGGTTTCCTACCACGCTTTACAGATCCACAATATTTACTTCTCCCCAAGATCCAATAATTCACCTCCCTGCCCATCACAACACAGGCAAAATGATTTACTATGAAAGAAGTAGGGTAAGACATTAGTGTACACCTGTCAGCGGTGGACTTCATCATGGTAGATGGAAATGGGTTTAGCTATCTTATGCTTATTGTGGGATAGCACAGGACATGAGCCTGAATTCAGGCAATTACTTACAGCTGCTTTCTGTGAGGATAGCTTTGTTTATGCATTAGAAGTCACTGGCATGCCCATATCCACAGTTCTTCTATCTTTGCTACATCAATAATAGCATTGACCCTCCTGGTACAGCGCTGCGGAGCTAAAGCTCAAAACTACTGACTTCAGAACACCATGCTAATCTACACTGCGAATTCCCAGCCTCGGTGGTTACTTAACACTATTTATGAATGTTTACGCCTGTATTTAATTTCCCGTGGTGCTTGAAGTCCTTCTCTGAGACTTGCAAAAACGGTATCATATGTTTCCCAAAGAACCTTTTGTTCAGTATAAATAAAACATGCAGCAGCTTTAATTTCCTGATAATTAAATGTAAAACTTTCCCACAATGCTGGATCCTGAGCAGCTATAGGAACAAAACACAGCTTTGCTGAGACTTCAAAGTCCAATTTGTGTACTGAATTCACTTAAACACCTTGATGCTCATGTATTTCTTAAAGCTGCATTTTGAAGCACAGTGTTAGGACATATTGAAGCACAGTGTTAGGAAGCTGGGAAGGTGTATAAAGGCAAAGTTAGGCTGGAAAACAATCAGGTCAGTGGAATTTCATATGGATGGTAGGGAAGCAAGCAATGTAAGTATTAGAGAGACAAAAGGAAGTGCCAAGATACCACAAGTGTTTTGACTGCTTGGGTAGAAAGTGATCTCCAAAATGCTTTGGAGAAGATTTGAGCAGGTAGGGTTTCACAGAGACAGGGACCAAAGGCTGAGTCAACAACTTGTTGGAAAGGGTTTCAATTTATCCTAGATTAAAAATAAAAAAATAAATAAATAAGTAAGAAAGCAGTTTTTATTGGTGTGATTTGTTTCCTCTGCTGCTGCTCTGCTGTGACTAAAGAAGTTTTTAATCTCATCTTCTCAGGCTTCTCAGAGCCACAGCTGTGGCCTATGACAAAAATAGTCTGTTCTCATGAAAATACCTGTGACTGGAATGAGGAGTCAGTTCAGCCCCAGCAAGAGCAAGGAAGGACTCATAAAGGCTGTGAGAAAAAGCCCTGGTTAATGCGTTTGCTAATTCATTGCACTTTTACTTGCTAATTAGCAAGCAAAAGGAACAAAAGAAAAGCCAACAATAGAGGCCACATCCCTGGCTACAGAAAACACCAGTTTACACCAGCTAAGATACTCCAAGGGAAAAGATACTTGCTTGCTGTTTGTCTTGATATAAGTAGCAATTACTCCATGGCTGCTGAGCTGAATTTTGGAGTTATGGGCCAAATTATTTGAGCAGGCATATTCCGAGGTATCTGCCTTGCAAAATCCTTTGTGCAGAGCTGCAAAGTTATCCCTAACTGTGTATTAAAATCTCTTTCCATTTAATTATAGTGTACCAACAACATACATACTTTCCTTCTTATGAAGCAATTCTGCTTTCCTGTAAGATGGGCTGCTCAATAAACTAGTCACCCAAATAACACCAGCCCTGGCTAGGCCAAAGAGCACCGCAAGTCAGTTCTTAAGGAGGAAAAATATGCTAATTTACAGATCGAAGATATCCCTGTATATGAATAAGGGAATTTCACTCCTGTTGGCATTTAGAGCTGGGGTAACTGTCTCCACATGAACTCAGTGCCTTCCAAGCAGAGCATTTGCTAAGTCGGACAAAATAAGCAGGATACTAGTGCTTTTCCTCCCGTAATTGCTCAGTGCTTCGTGCAGTAGCTGTGAAAACCCACTGCATGACTGAGCCATCTGGACGTGTGTTTCAAAACTAGAACTTCAGAGAAACAGCCATGGAGGTTTTGTTTTTCTAAACCTATCTAGAGCTTATCCAAGCAGACAAACTTCATGCAAGGGAGGACGCTGGACTGCACATCAGAGCCCCCTTGTTTACTGGTAAGTCCCACACAAGGGCCAGTGCAGGAACATCTCTTTGAAGGGTAAAAGCATTAATCTTTCTCTGTAGTGCCTGCCAATAAAATTAGGTACAAGTTACTTACTGACATAGTCACTAAGCAGACTGACTGCTTGAAATACTTTCCCATTCTTGGATGGAAGCTGCTTTATAAACTCAAAATATTTTTTATTTAGGTGACAAGATGTGTTTATGTAATAATTAGTGTAGTAGAAATAAACACCCTTATGCCATCACCCAGAGGAAAATGATACAGACCAGTGACTTGAATCTTTCTTAAAAATTACTATGTCTAGAAAAGGTGAATATTTAATGAGTTAGAAGTTCCATGTAATAAACCACATAATTTAATCATTTTAGTCTTAAGGGAAAAAATACAGGGCCAAATCTTGACATTGACAGAACTCTGATGATGATGCCGCGGCAGAATGTGATTTATGGTTGGATTTTTTATCCTTTAATTCCCACTGTGCTTGTTCATTCACGTTAAAATGTAGACTAGCTTAGATCAAAATGCAGCTGAAACACAGAATGGAGGCAGCAGCCATTTCCTTAAATCCACCAAAAGACCTATTTCTGAATGAGCTCTTTGGAGCTGGAAGTCCTGCCTGGCAATCAAAATATGACACAAGTCATCAGAAAAGCAATTCTGTCTTCTGGATACAGTAATAAATTGAAACACATGGTATTGTGACTGAAAGACAGGGGGGGAAAATATAAGAACAGTTAAGCACTGGATCATATTGTCCAGAGAGACTGTAGAGTCTCTGCCCTTGGAGGCTGCTTTGTCTAGCCTGAACAAAACCCTGAGCAACCTCATCTGAAGACAGTATTGACCCCACTATGAGCACAAGGCTGGACCTGAGACCTTGTTTGGTCCCTTCCCAGCACAGTGATTCTCTAATGCTATCAGGCATGAACAATCTTTGCCGTTTATATGTGTTTAAAAATAAAGCCAGAGAGAATGGGTAACTCTTCCACTGAGAATTTAGAGTTCTCAATACAGTTGTTAAAATTTGTGTTCCACTGTTTTGACATTTTACCTAGATGAAAGCAAACACAGTAAGGATATCCTATCATGAACCCATTTAGGGTTTTTTATCCCCATAGGCTCCTGCCTTGAGAAGGGAAAAGGAACATCTGTTCTTTTGGCTCCAGTTAAGGGTTTAAGTCTTCCCAGTCTTGAGGAGTGCTTCATAAACAAAGTCTGAGGTCACTGGATGTTCCCACAAAACTGTTTGTGCAATCAGGCTGAGATGGTTGCAAAAGCAGCCACACTGAGGCTGCCGCGTGGTAGTAAGAAAACCTGCAGCAGTGCGTAGTCAATAGCTTCAGAGATTGTCTTTTAGATAAAGAGGGGTCTGAGGACATTCAGAACTATAAATCAGCCCAAGACTAATTTTTTGTTCAAAAAGCAGATTACAAATTTTAGACACGCTCACAAATGCTCAAGAATTGTTACCCTCCAGCCAGCAGTTAGCTGGGTAAGAAAAGAGAATGGTCTGGTTGGTATTTGTATCTCATCCATCTTCTGAGTCTTCCAGGACCATCTTGGTTACTCTGATGAAGATGAGTGACAGCAAAGCTGCAGCTGCATAAAATCCCCTCTTTCCTGCCCTGTGACATACAACAAGGTGGTTGACGGTACATAGGAGCAAGAGGCTGCTGCCCCATCAATCCTCTCTCCATCTCCTGCTGCATGCCTGGCTGAGCTGCTTCAGCTTGTGGCTCCTGTTGATGGGCTGTATCTGCTGACTCTTTTTGGAGTGGGACAGTAGGATTCGAAGTGATGGAGGCAGCTTCAACAAGTTTAAATGCTTCCTTCAAACATCAGACACAGAAAATGTTTCCTGGATTCCAAAGTCTGAAAATGGGGCTTGAAACAAAGTGAAGATAATGCTCATTGTACCAGAACACTTGCATTTTCTCATCTTCTCTGGGTTCAGGCAGAGGATGCGACTACTTTGTCAGTGCGACTTAGGAAGACAGCAGTGCAGAAGAAACAAATTGTCTCTGGAGCTTTGGAGGCTTTGCCTTCACTCAGGAGGCAGCCTGAGTCCCCTCCACAAGCAACTCAGGAGAAAAATACAGCTCTCTTTAGTAGTTTCCTGAATTTCAATGAATGATTATTTAATGTCTCCAGGGTCCTTACAGGACCATTCTCTATTTCCTTTTTCAGCTGCCTCATCCTGCCACACTCTCATTGTCACCAGACACCTCTCTCACATCGTTATCCCAATTGCGCCCTTTCTTTGAATACCAATTCTATCGCTAATCACTTAACACCAGCTTCAGTAATCTGTATTTTCACAGCTAACTGAGGATTCTTTGGAAACTCAAGATTTAGGAGGACTGTTAAAGACAGGGTAGACAAGAATCTGCCTCCATCTATGTTTTAGCTTTCCCATTGGCTCCAAAGGGGCCAGGACATTGCTTTTAGTGTCTGAGAATTAAGCACCTACAAGGTATTTTCAAATCTGAGTTGCTGATCCTAAGCGCAGTAAATCCATTTGTATACAAAAGAGAGTTGTTTGGATTGAGAATTAATGAAAACCAGTCACACTTGGAATTTTCTTCCTCATTAAAAAGAATATCTCATTTTCTTCTAGCCCTAGCCAGATGAATGCCGTGATTTCTAATCAGTTTGGTACACAGCCAGTTTAACCAGTTTAACCACAGAAGCTCTGGAGCCACCACAATGCTGTTTTTCTTTCCTCAACAACCAGGCAGAAGCCACTGTCAGGGTTTCCCAAATGACAGCGTCTGGAAAGCCTGAATGAAGCTTCTCATATGTGAAATTAAAGCCAGTGGTGTTTTATTCATCAGGGAACTATCTGGTGTGCATCATGAGTGTCAGGTAGGTGTAACCCATATCAGTTATCGGGAGACAGGATCAAGACTAGAAATTAAAAAGCTGTCTGTTTTTGCTTCAAAGCTGGCAGGGACAAAAACTTAAAGGATGAAGAAACTAATCAGTCCTGGGAATGTGCTCTGTGGACTTTGGAGAAGTGAGAGTAATTATCCTCTCTAATCTCTCCCTGAAGCCCATAGCAGCATGTGGCCAGATATTAAATGAGTAATTCAGGAAGGGAGAATATAAAGTAACCATATACACAAACACTAGGTTCAGTGAGTTTTCTTCTTCTCAGCTTCCATGTTTCTCAGCATGTGGAGCTAGCTATGTACCTTCAAATCAGCATTGCTCATTCTTGTTTTGCCTTACACTGAAATTCCCCAAATGGATTTGAGGTCCAAGGTTTCACCTTTGATGCCTACTTCACAACTGCAGCTGCCACTACTGCTGTCCTGCAGAGCTTTGGACCCTCATGTGGGGCTGTTGTGGTGGATCATGAGGGGTGAAGCTGGGCTCCATGGGAGTCCTGAGTACTGGTGCTGCTGGTACCAGAGCCTCTCTGTTAGGGCTGGCTCCTGGCTGGCGGTGGCCAGGCTGTGAGCATGGGTGCACTGAGCACACCATGCAGCATCTGAGCAACGTGCTGGACTTCTTCACTTGTATTTCTAAGGCAGACAGAAAGCCCAAATGTGCTTTTCACAAACTGAGTTACTTTCCCAGCGGCGCTGACCTCAGTGTTTACATTTTTGAACAAAATCTCAATATCTTTCATTGTCTCCTGAGAGGCAGAAAAAAGCATCTGTGATTATTGCACACATATTTTAAAAGATGATCACAACCATTCACACAGACCAGGGCCTTTCCTATGCGTGCTGTTACAAGCATTTCCCTCCCAGCCCCCACGTATTTCGGGGCAGCAGAGGAAGAAGGACTCTACCTCTCCTTTAGAACATTTCACACTTTCTCTTGCTGCTGTGTTTTCCTGCTCCTCTCGAAAAGGAACACTCTTTCCTTTTCACATAGCTTAGCCTTCAGTAGTCAGTCTCACTAACCCTAATCCTCCCATGTTTCCATTTATTCCTCTGTAGAATAACCCCTATTTGAAACACAGGAGAAACTCTCAGAGTGTTCGATGATACGTGTATGATATAGAAAAGAATTCATAATCATGGTAAAGAATCCAATGATATGATGTTGTCCATCAAGATATGAAATATAAATGTTGATATACTAATAAGATAAAATGAGTTATTGGAAAGAAAGCACAGTAACAAACAGAGGTCTCGGATGAACCGCACTAACTAGCTCCAGTTAAACCTGGGAATTTCTCAGCGGAAATTGTTTCATCAGAAAGACAAATTTTTCAAAAGCAAAAGATTACATTAAAAAAAAGAAAATTGAGACTGTTTGGGGTTTGGGTTTTTTTTCACTTTGAAAAAATAAGAACATTTTAAAATGTTAAAGATGAAAAACTTTTACCTGCCAGAATATTCCTTGTTTAAACCACCTATGGCTGGGCTAGCAGTACTAGTAAATATTTTAAAATAAGAAAAGAGGCTTTGGAAGATAAAAGCCAAAAGAAAATAACAGCTTCATTTTTCTTTGGGTTCTGTACTTCTTTCCACCTCACACTTCATTCCAGTTCCAGTTCGGACAAATTTTGTAGACACTTGCAAGTTTTTCAAGGAAAATCCATCTCAGCTGCAACAACCAGTAGCCAATTAATTATGAAGTGATCCTTTCCAGGAGAATACCCAAGCACAAGTTCAGTAGCCAAAGAACATTATTGCCTTGGCATGTGCCAAAATAACACTCCTAGACTTTTTATCTAAAAGATCGCACATCCTTTCTGAAAAAGTAAAACGACAAAAGGCCACCATGTGTCTCACTATGAGCTGGCAACTGGGAAAGGAAAAGATAATGACGTACTCCAATAGCCACAATTTTACCGGTTGTTACTTCTGTCATTTTCACTGAAGATACTGATAATACAAGCCAGGTCCCAGCTGTCCCTGGGGACCAGCACAAGCTGGAGTTGACACCTTTCACTGTCTTTCAGACCGTTGGTGGTCCACAGACTCTAGATGTAGGAAGGTCTTGCTTCTGATTTCACTACTTTATCACAGAGTTCCCCACTTCTGATAAAGGAAGGACAGACTCACCCACTGTTGCTCTGTTACTGCTCCAAAGAGTGATCCTCCCCTTCCAAGAAGACTCGTGCATCGTCTGGCTGTGGCGGAGCTGAGAAAGTCCCTCTCTTGTGGTGGCTGCAAGCAGCAGTAAGCCACATCCTCTACTTCCCCGGGTGAACCAGCAAACTCTCCACTTTGAGATTAGTCTGGTCTATGTGCGCAAGGACAACACAGAATTACTCTGATGTATTCCCAAAGACAGCCATTGCCCTTTCATTAAGTTCCTTGGAAATAAAACTAAGCTGAGATGACAGCTTTGGTGCCAAGGGAAGAAAATTTGTGGTTCAGTTAAAGAAGAGAGGGAAGGGAGCAGATTCCGTGGAACATTATTAAGCTGGTTTTTTTTAAACCAGAAATGTTTGAAATTGGGTTTACAATTCTCCTGCTGTTCTAATTTTAAATATTTCCTTTACATCACTGAAAAGAATTCAAAACTTGGATTTAGTAAATCCAGTGTGTGAAAGGTCCTTTGGGCTGGTAATAAGACTTTTGAAGTTGCAGAAATCAGACTGTGAAAAGATGTGCACTGGGCCCATTAACGTGGAGTGTCTCTTCAAAGGGGAAGGCTGACTTGGCTACAGGAAAGTAATTCCTTCTCTTGCTCAAATAAAGCTTTGATCTTTTTTAATACAATTCTGAACCTTACAAAGCCATTTCTAGTAATTGCAATCCTTGAATAGTACACTGACCTTTCATATTTTAAAGATATAGACCTAAAAATAACTTCACTTTTAGAAGCAAGCTTATCTTTGCTGTGCTGTGGCACTATCAACGTGCTTTGTCACTTCTTAGTTCAAAAAGCTTTCAAGATGAAGGTGTCTTCACTCAGCATAATGAGCAAAGGGCTGTTTATTTGTCCTCTCCATAACTATTTCTGTGTACTTCTTCATAACTTTATCTGCCTATCAAAACCACCATGATTCTTGTTTCCTGCCTTCAAAGATACCCTACACTTGCAATTTTGGATAATCAGTAAGTGAAGACTTTGAGAGCAGCTATTTTAGGAACAAAAAAATGCATGGGAAAAGAGTACTTAGAAAGCTCAAAGCAATGAGATTCTTGTTTTCTAATTTGGGAAGTTATTAGATACACCTTTGATATTGTTAGTAATGGCAGAGACTCTGCTTGTTCAAAGAGCTCTCAGATGAGCTGGAGGAATGTCAGGAGGGATGATGCTCTGGTGCTGCCAGTTTCACTGCACGGAAGTCTGCTTTGCCAGCAAAGGTCTGGTGATGGTGGGGCTGAGCTCCTCCAAAGCTCATTCTCTCAAGCTATTTCCACACAGCCCAAATGTGACCTGGGTGGTAAAGACGGGGGTCAATATGGTGTCAGCTAATGTGGCTGTTACACCCACTACTTTTGTATCTTTTACACAATACCCTTTGATACCTTATTCCAAGTCATTATTCCTCCTACCACTGGGTCAACTTCCTCTCTGCAGTCTAAAAGCTGGCAGTATTCCTACCAAGCTTCCAACCCTCTCTGCTATATGGATGGTTGAGATGAAAATGGACAATGGGCTAGTACAGAAACATAATTTCAGTCTTTGGGGTGTAGCTTAGTTTTTTGAAACTAAGAAAACATGAAAAGCCCAGATCACTTGTAAAATTGTACCAACTTCAGTATTCATTAACAGCTTGCAGGCTATGCAGATCCTGTTTGAACAGAGACGATCAGTAAACGAGGGTTCAAATATTTTCAGTAAAACTCCATCAGGTTTCTAAAAGGCTGTGAATAACATCAATTGCAAATTCTTTACAGTAATGGCAATGAACAAATAATAAATCCAGTGATGAACAAAAGTGCACATTTCTCTAAGGATCCATACGGCAATTTTTTATGGTAGCAAGCATTTATATAGCTGATGAAATGAAGAAGATATGTACAGGGAAAATTACAAGATAAAGCTTCATGTATTGTGTAACCCTGAGTTTACTAATGCAAAGCCAAGAGATATTTTGGCAAAAGCCTGTGTATTTGTCTAGAGAAAGTTTTCAGAAAGAAGTTTTATATCAAATTCTCAAGGACTTTTGCCTAGAGCTGATAATAGCTGCATTTATGGCTATTACTGTCAAGAAGGCTGCTTTCAGCTGAAAATCATTTGAGGAGAAAGAGCTGAACCGAGTTCAGATGAAAGAAAGGCTGTTTTCAGCAACAAGGTGCAACTGGTATCTGCATTGGTAGACTGATAGTGTGACAGGGGAGGAAGTCTGCATGGACTTAATAGAGACAAATGAATGCTGAAAGGAGAATTGTTTCTCTCAGGTGCTTCAAAAAAGAAAAGCTTCACATCAGTTGTCACACACTGTACATGTCAGAGCTATTAGTGACCTCCAGCTGCAGTTACTGCGGGAGGGCTGAATACCTTATGCTGCTGCTGGATCCCTGCCATTGCACACAGCCCGTCTTTTCCCACTCGCTCCCCAGGAAACCTGCTACATGTGCTTGCCTGGCTTCTTTTTCATTTTATAGTGCCCTGCTGAGGGCTAGACAACCCTGTTAAATATTTGACATAAGTACAACTAGGAAAAAACACTACTGTGTTTCCAAAGCAATAAAAAGACACATGCAGGGATGACAGGATGGGGAAGGAAGCAGAGACATTTAAACCACGAGGTCATCTCCAGGCTTCGAGAACTGCTCAGTCCAGGCTCCTGATGCTCTTTGAATGAGGCTTCTCCAACACCCAGGCCACTTACAGGATGAACACAGGGAACAGGTGAATGGCTTATTGTTGCAGTCCCAAAGCAGAGGTCCTGCCTGGTGGGGCTACGGCAAGACATGTCCTTTGCTGAGTCAGGCCTCAGGCTCCCACCTATCTCTCTGAGGTCCCCAGCCACAAAGAACACTGCTACTTCTCTGGAAGGGATTTAACAAGACAGATAAAAGCCACTCAAATCAAAACACCACCTGAGTGAGACCCTGTGATTAGAAAAAGACAGTAAGAAACACAGCACAAGCAAAGCCCCAGTGTCAGGTTTTTCTCCTGCATCAGAAAAAGGGAACAACTGAGATAAGCTGTTTCAAGTACTTGCCAGTGGCCTAGGTGCTTTAAACAACCTTCCTGAAAAAAGAGAAACATAAAGCCCATTCCATTGGCATTGCGGTCTTATGGTGTTGCTGAAAATCTTCCTTTTACTTGGTCTCTTTGGGTGCCCTGCTATTTTGTATTGATGCCGTGTCATTAAGATAAGATGCAAACATATCTGGAACAATCTCTTTTCTCCAGACTAACTAGATTTACTTGCTGTCTTGTAAAACAATCTGAAATAATAAGACTTGAACCGCAGCTTTATCAGAATGACAATTTATGACTTTTTCAGATGTGCTTTGATATCCTCATATGAACTCTATCTAAGCCTCGGTGTTCCAGGATTAAGCTGTTACTTCTATAAGAAATTATCTGCCTGCCTTCAGGGTAGTTTATGTGCTGACTGTTGCTGTTGCCAAGAGTCAAACTATGCAGAGCTGAGTAACAACTCTATAGAAGGGGTATTTATAATTTTCATCATTAGGTATCTATTATAACTGTGTCTGAGTCTCGCCTAAGAGTTCAGCCTTAAACAGGAGCCAAAATACTCCCCACATTTGAAAGAAACATTCCTTGCCACAAATAGTTTTTCTGTTACCAAGGTGGAAAAAATTACTATCAAATTAACTGGCACCGATAGTGTGGAATAAAGGCTGACCTGATTGTTCCGTGTGGAAAGAAAAACTTCCATTTTCTATGAAAAATGAAGGCTTTCTTCTTTTCATTTATATGACATTTTATAGTCCCTGCTTTCATTCTACCTCCAGTGTTAGAGTGCCCTGAAGGCTGTGATTTTAGCATACAAACAGTCATCTTAAACCAAATAAATCTGTGAATTGAAAGAACAGTTACAATGCAGACAAAAAGTTGTCTTGGAAAAAAGCAGTGGACTAAAGTGATTCTGTGTAAAATTAAAACAGCCATTCCCCATGACTACAGCAAAAAGAAAACGCCATGCATGAAAAACAAGTTACAAAAGATGGAAAAACATATCACCGTGTGGCTGACAACAATATATACTATCCCGAAACAGTGATAATTCAGATGGAGACAGCAGCCTGTATGAGTCAGAAAAGTTTTATCTAAATACAACTAAAATAGGAAAAAACCCCAATTAAATACAAATAACAGGGAACTTAAGAGCTGAAGCAAACTCGCTTGACTGCATCCAAACTTTGGTGATATTTAAACCGGTTACAAATCTCTGGGTTGCATCCAGCTTCACAGTCAAATCATAAATCTTCACAGGACCAGAGGAGAAGAAAATTAAGATATTCTGAAATTCTGGGACAGAAAATTAGCAAGAAGTGTGACCAATTTGAAGAAAAGTTCAAACCCCCAAATTTGAACTGGCAGCCAGACAAAAAACTGGTTATAATCAGCAGAAAACCAGGAATGATAAGGATTGTAGAATTTTTTTAACAGATCTGCTCTTAAAAACCAAACCTGATCTTTTACCCTCGCACTAGAAGGGTTTGGCAAAAATTATCATTGAAATATAATCCTAAAATGGCAAAAATACTGCAACTTCAAAATGTTTCTGGTTTACACATTTCAAGCATTAGAATGATTTTAGTTAAAACAATCTCATTGAAGGTTCACCCACAGTCTTTGAACAAAGAAAGCATCAAGCATCCCAGTGACACTTCCTCTACCATACGTGATAGAAGAATAACCTAAACGTTAGAACAGAAGACTTCCTTTTTGGAATGTTTTCATACCAAATTGTTGAACTCTGACAAGAAAGAGAGAAACCTAGTTACCTTTTCCAAAGCTGCATACCCAGATTTGTACACAGGCAACTGTCTGTAGCTGTCCCAGTTTAGGTTTCAGCGGTTATGTGCAATGCACAGAAGCAACGCGTTGCAGTGGCTATCAGTCCGGCTGGTGCTGCAGGAGACGGTCCTATCCCTCAGTGCACATGAGTGTAAAGAGGCACAGCAGACACAAGAGAATGACATGGGGCAACTTAAAGTGATACCACAAGATATGACAAGGAGTGGATTTAATTCGGTTGGGTTTTCTACGTGCAGGTTCTCAGGTTTTATTTGAGAGTTAGTTCTACCCTCAGATTCACCGCTGCCATCAGCTCAACTGCTGCAAAATACTTGTGTGTCATTGCAGATGGGCAAATTAGGGAATATTGGCTTGACAATAAAAGTTTCACTAGTACCATCAGCTATAATAAATCACAGTCATCCTACACACCAATAAAGATGACGTGTAATAAAGATTAGGTAGGATGCATCGAACATACTGCAGAAATATTACTCCCAAATACTGATGAGTTTCTTGTGTGGGTTTGTGTCTGATATGCAAAGATTTAATGAAATAGGACAGTACCTTCCCAATGAGGGATCAGTGAACTCAGAGCCTTGAGAGGAAGGCAGGGAGAAGCAAGACAGAGCACTAGCTTCCACGGGGAAGCAACTGGTTTTATACATTCATTCCAGCGTTTCACTGTCCCACAGGAACCTCTGGGATACTCTTGAGGAAAATAAAGGAGAAAAGAATTTCTGGGTCTGAATTTAATCACACAATATCATGCAGTGCAATATCAGAACAGGTTACTAGTATGCAGCCTCCCAGCTGTGTTACCACCAACCTTCAACTGATGAGTCTATATGAGCAACAGAAGCAGAGATGCTTGACTGCCTGCAGTTATGTGGAGGTTTGGGAAAGTTCCTAGGAAACAGCCTCCAGTGGTAGCAAAATGTTTCAATGATGCCAAATTCCTGGCTTAGAGGAAAAAATGCCAGGATCTGTGGTAGGCATTAAAACCTGCAGCAGATGATCCTCTTAATCCTTGGGAGGCAAGATCTTGTAGTTCAAAGGCCCCTACTCCAATGGAGATCACTGTTTTGCTGGAAAGGGCCATGGGTGTCCTCTGCGAAACATCCCCATGCACATGCATTATGCCCAGCTGGTTTGCATAATGTGAGAAGAGAGAAAAACCTTTTTGCCTAAACCTCAAATTTGCTGATGCTTGACTTTACTGCTGTTTTCTGAAAGCAAAACTAAAATTTCTTGGTTTCACCAGAATCTTAAGAAAGAAACTTACCAGAATCCTATGGAAAAAGGTTGTTTTCATCATATTTTCGCCAAGACTAACTCAGGCTCTATCATACATCACAAAGGAGGATGAGCTTCAAAAAGATTTATGTCCTTATTGGCAGTGGATCAAGGCTGGCCCTGTGACCTTCTCCAGACAGCTGGAAGTGAGAGAGAAGGATGTCAGGCCATCAGTCGCATTATCCTCTGATTCCAGTACTGGGGAAAAAAACCAATACTGATAGTGAGTTGTCTATAACCCGTCAGTTTGGCTGTCAAAGACGGACACAGTTACTTAAAAGTTGCAGAAGCAGCTGACAATAAGAGGCCATAGTGGTTATTTGCTTTGGAGTTATTCGCACACTTGAATTTTTAAATGCTGCTGCATCAGGAAATATGAATTTTCCCACTGAAGAAGACAGTGATACTCACTAAATGTAGAATATTAGATCTACTCAACACAACAGTAAAAGCACAGACTAAAGCTATCTGGCCTTGAGAAACTGCTCCTTTCAAATTTATCCTAGCATATCCTCATGGTTTTTATCACTTGTGTATTCCTAGTCACTTTTTGCATGGCTTTCTGTCCACTACATCCCTGGCTTCATTCATGCTTCTTTAGTTCAATTACACTGGCAGAAAACTGAATCTTCACTGTGAGCTGTGTCCTTTCTCCAAAAGCTCCCCGCAAAAGTAGAAGTACTCAATCTGCCTTTACTTATTTATGAGGTTCAGTGATCGCTACCTATAATTTCTTCCTGGAGTCTGTCTATGAACATCTGTAATTGGCATCCAGCCCAATAGATACGAAGCTGATTTTATAAAGGTATTTTTTTTCCTATAAGAATGACTTATCTTACTGGGTTGGGTCTTTCTTGCCAATGTAACTTATTCCTATAAACACAACCTGTCACATATGTATATCCTGAGAACAGCTCAGCTGTAAATGTGATTAAATGTTTTACACAGTGAATGTTGCTGAATAGATTTAGCGAACTATCTTACAACTACTGAATTCGCTGATTGCTTATGATCGTTGCTATGACATATATTGATATCAGGAATTTTACACATTGTGACTTTTAAAGATGCAATATTGCCACTATGATTTGCCTCTCCATATGCAATCTGTCACAAAGAGCATGCTCTAGTGTTTGATCGCAAACTAAGTATTAACCACTCAGCATGACCACAGTTCTAGCTAGGCAGATCTTGAAAGATGCCATGCGTCTTTCAGGATTCTTCAGAGTGAGCAAAAGCTTTGGTTCCTCCTGCTTGGATAAGAAATGAAAGTCTAAGAATGACATGCAGCTTTCATGACCTCTGGGCCAAAGAGTGTATTTATAACCTGGCTATTCTGCCTTGCTCCTAACCCTAGCCAAAACTCCTAAGAAGAAAACAGCCCTTTGGGAATCCAATCCATTCAGAGCTCTGGGCAGCTTTGGACCAAGTTTCTGAGAAAAATCATCAAGTTTGTTCTTAGTCAGATGGACAATCTCTGTCCTGAGACTCATCAATTACTGCCTTCTCTCTTGCTATATCAGTTCACAGTGGTCACCAATAGAAGAAGAAACATTTGTCTTAAGTGCCTACCCAGACTATAACTCTTGTTCCACTTTCACAAGCAAACCCCTGCCTTTTCCAACAGAGAAACAAGGGGAACCTGGTGGGAAATGAAGACCTCAGCTCAGTGAATACAGTTTCTATTCAAAACATTAATTCTGACTCTGATTCTAAAACGTGCAATCACTCTCCCTGTTAATGCTCTCAGCAGAGACTTATCTGCTCTTTTGTCCCTAGAGGTCACTGCAAAACAGAATTAAAGTGCTAAGGCAGTGTGAGGAGATGAGCAGGGACCTAGGCTCTATCTTTGTCCCTATTTTTCCATTTGCTTACTTTCTCTACCGACACTGTGCTGCTAATTCTCATAAACAGTCTGGTTTTATTTTATTCAGTGGAACTCTTTTTTATATTGTATTTATAATAAGTAACATAAATTTTAAAAAAAATACATGTGTGGCCATATGCTTATAAAGAGCATGTGCTCCTCCATGCCCCCTCCACGGCTATCAACAGGTACCTACATGAGATGTATTTCGTTCAGAAGATGTTAAGTTTTCTTCCCTTCATGAGCTGCTCAAAGTTAGCATCACTGTAGGGCTGGGATGCCATGGGTCACAGCAAAGGAGTAGAAAATTGCATAGGTCAGTTAGGAAGTTATTTAATAATTTTAATTCATTTTAAGTCATTTGCATGAATGAAACCATCTGCAAGAGAATTATACTCACAAACCACAGACATGTCAGAAGAGAATTGTAGTCAACCACAGACTTCCAACAAGCTCTTGTTGGATGATAGTTGTAACAGAGCTTTAAAGCCTACTAAATAAGAACCATTTAGATACAAACATTTAGGATTCTTCCAGGATTAGTGACAGCTTAACGCAGGACAGTGAAGATGCTTATAAGCTCTCTTCTAAGACAGCAGATCTGCACTAATGCAGCCAATTATCCTCATTTGACTTTCATTTCAACTTTGATTACTTGCTTTACTCTCTTATCTCTTTTTGGCCTGAAGTCTGTGGCAGCTGGTTCTTATGACCACAGAGTGATAACATCACATACCACCTTCAACACGAACTGTCCACAGAGTAATTAAACCAAAGCAGCCAGAGTCTCTGCTTAGGCCATTGGCCATGGATATAACTCTGACAGGTTTCCAGCTAAAGCATGTGGGACATTGGGCTAGAGATGCAGAGAGCAATTAAAAGACAACTTCTGACAGAGTTTGAGAAGGAACTGAGTTCTTGGTGAAATGGATAAATCATTTACATTTTAAATATTTACTCAGCAGAACCTATTTGCTAATGCTGCTTTCCTCAGGAAAACAAATATTTCCTCCCGTACTGATGGAAGATGTTTACTGCTGTCCACTGATGGCACTGACCAACCAAAGTCAGTTGCTGCAATTATGCATGTCCCAGACAGAATACAGACACCACTTCTTCACCAAATGGGGTGGCTTGTTATTGTAAACTGTGAGATAACCCAGCCGTGCTGTCCAGCTGACATTAAATAAGCGTAGATGGGTTATATGCATGGGGTTATGTCACTGAAATACAGCAGGCTGGGAATTACTCATGTGAAGGGTAGATATATAATTTAGGATATTTAAAGGTATGGGACAAGATGCGGGAACATCCCTGGCAGTGTTGAAGGTCAGGTTAGACACAGCTTGGAGCAACCTGTTCTAGTGGAAGGTGTCCCAGCCCATGGCAGGGGTTGAAGAGGGATGAGCTTTAATGTCTTTTCCAACCCAAACTACTCCATGATTCTGAGAGGGCTTATATCCACATTATGTTTGACCAAAGGAAGGAATTTGATGCTTCTGTTAGCTGCACTGTAGTGATACATGGAAACATCAGTGAAAAGAAAAAAGGGGTGGGGGAAGGGGATGAAGAGATGAAAAAAATCCCACAAACAACCAAAACCAGAAGACAGAAACATGAGCATCAGATAGTAGCAGATAAAGAAGAACTGAACATCAGATCCAGGAGTTTTTTGTGGCACAAAAAGCCATGCTATGAGCAAGATAAAAGAGGAAAACCATGAAATACTTTTTGCATGCAATAGCAGCCGGCATCAGAGAAGATGGCTGAGGAAAGAGAGCGTCAGTGGCACTTCATAAATACCCCCCCTGATTCACAAGCAGTGAAGTAATGACTGAGACATGAGCCAGATGTACTTGTCCTACCCCATTTCTCCTCTTTTTTTTAGTTGTAGGAGATTATTAAATAATATTATGAAACCTTTACAATCCTTTTTATCTCTTCCTACTTTCTACATGCCCCTCTAATGAGAAAGGCGAGTTTGTTTTTAGTTCATACACGTGGGCATGAAAATACCAGGGAGAACTTCTGGAAGATTACTCACTGCTGTGTCTGCCCTTTAGGGATTGAGGCAGCTGATGGACCCAGTTACAGTTACAGTTTTTAATTACTAAATAATGAATATAATTTCCAGATCATTCGTTCCACTCAGGTGTGGATTCAAGATCCTTTTAAACAGACAATTATTACCACACTGAACCAATCCAGTATGAGAAGGATCATGTACTGTAAGTACAAGCCTTAATCTTTAATTAGAGACATAATTTCTTCCTGCAAAAGACCTTCTCCGACCTTCAGCAAGTAACTTTTAATTTCTTTGTTCCTATTTATAAGGAGAGCGCAGTAGCAATTCCTTACCTCAGAGGGGCGCTATAAGTATTCAAACATTACATATTTGAGCTACACTGTAAGTATATTCAAGTGGATATCACCCACTTTATATTCCCATCACTTATAAATACTGTAACTCCCATAAATTTTAAAGCTATAAAGTTTTCAATTCTCTTTGCAGGGAGAATTAGGCATTTTCCTGTCAGTTATGTGGATTTACATTACTGCTTTCTGTGCTTCTAATATCATTTTTTTATCTAGCAGACCACTCTGAAAAGAAAAATATATGTGACTGTGAGACCTTTCCATGGTTTGAGACCACACGGCAGATGAAAACAGAGCAATTTCCTAAAAGTGCTAAAAGGATTTTTCATCTTCACTTTCTAAAGAACATATTAAATATTACCTCTTTCTGTACAGAAATCTCCTCATGCACTTTGAGTGAAAATGACTATTTTCTCTCAAGGGAACGGAAGAAAAGAAAAGAAAACAAAACAATATAGGTTTTCATGAGTGCAGTGTTGGCTGGATTTCAGCACATTTACTCAACTCTCAGATTAAATTATCCGTCCTATGAATCAGTTGAGAAAGAGTGCTTAAAAAATGTAACGGGTAACGCAGAGAAAACGAAACCTCAGACAACGGCCATTTTTCCATCCTATAAAAGAAGACTGAAAGTCACAGCTTTCTGCAGTCAAGTTGCAGTCAAGTGCCAAGACAAGGGTAATGCTCAGCAGAAGCCAAAGGCAGTTCGTTGCCTCAAGCCACAGCCCTGCCCAAAATCTCATTTTAAAGCAGACATCTGCAGGAGTCCCCTCTGGGCCCCGCCTAGGAAGCAGAGCTCAAGATGTAAGGAGCAGGGCCAGGCTGGATGGGGCTTGGAGCAACCTGTTGTAGTGGAAGGTGTCCCTGACCATGTTAGGGGATTGGAACCAGGTGAGCTTTAAGGTCTCTTCCAACCCAAACCAGTCTATAACTCTATGATCACATGCAGTCATTAGTGCCATTGCCTGTTTTTATAACCATCATCTGGTTTTGAAAAAGCTAATGGAGGATATGGAAAGTCTGACCAGGTACAAACATGCCTATTTGAAGCCCACTTTGGCCAGGATGGAAAATGGGATATCTAGATCATTTTTCACCCCTCCTTCTTCCCTGTTGCTTGTGCTTTTTAACACCACAACCACGCTTATCTTCTTCCCTCACTATCTGAGGACTCCAGCCTACAACATGCTGCACCACTACGGTGCTCTCCAGTCCGGCTTGATCCCTGGGTGGTCGATAGCACATGGGAGGTACCCCAGAATATCCTGATTTTTAGCACTTATGCACATATCTCAGTAACTGCTGCCTCTTCACAGGAAGCTTCTTAAAAACTGAGAGTGAATACTAATCCCAGGGCCAGTGGAGTCAGCAGAGACAAACCCAGTTAGCCCAAAACAAAGCCCCATTACAATTCCACTACACTGCCATTCCCTAATAGCTCAGGTATCCATAGTTAGTAAAGATGTTTCTTTACTAACATGAACAAAAGTGCAGGATCAGTGAGATGCCATGAATGAAGACTTAACAATCAAGATAAAGCATACTGGGGTCAGGAGAAGAGGTTCTGCAGTAAGAATTGATTTATTATTGTTCAGTGAGCAGCCTGGCAGGGTAAATACATGCACACATGTGTTGTGACAGTTCAATAACTTCCTTGCTCTTTAAAACAATTTGTGCTACAATCCATGCTACCTTTACACTTGCATAGATACAAGAAATCTCCTTGACAATAGTGCCTCACATATTTGTCTGCTGTACAAGAAAAGAATAAAATATATTTATGCAAATTTTCTCAAGCTTTTAGGTTCTATTATATTATTTGCAGCAAAAGAAGAAACAATGTCAAATGGCAACATGGAGAGATTCTGCTATAATTGGGTATTTTAGCACAAGCTCTTCCATCCCAGTTGAGAATAGCTTCTGAAAGAAAACCAAGTGATAATCATATTTGTTTCCCAATTTTGCTGAACAAAGCAAACGTTGCAGTAGATGGGGTTCTTCCAAAGTTTTAAGCAGAAAGGAATATTTTAGAAAAAAGGCAAATTAACTTCAGCATCACAAATTCTGCTCTCTGTGCTCTGCTGTGTGGCAACCAGACAGGGCTCTGAGCTGTGAAATCCCAATAGGAACCAGTGAATGGCCTGGAAATTGTAGGTTTGCTCAGCTTGGTGGCTGAGCACTGTTTATCAAAGAAAGAGAGGTTTGTGCCCCAAATCAGGATGTGAAGTGGGTTGAAGGAAGGCTGCAAACTGAAATGGCAATATCTGGATCCAGGGTTTGCTCCTTAGAAATATATTTCCTGATAGTGTTATTGAGAAAAAAAGTCAAGAAGTGATAAATTGATCTTAATTTCTAAAGTTTGCCTCTGAGGATGGTGTCTTCATAAAGCATGCACTCAGGGTCTCAGTTTCCAGAAGCACGCGGACAGACATTGCTGTGAGACTGCTATTGACTGACAATCCTGAGAGAAACATTTTCTTGAGCCAAGTTTTCTCCCAATGTCCCTCGGTTTTTATGTTCCCGTTTCTCACCCCAGCGGATACAAAAGACCAATACATTAAGCATAAAAATTAAAAAAGTCAGGAGCATTTGCACACTTTAAGATTTCAGAAGGGTTTGAACCAGGCATCGGCTCCATGGAGGAACCTGTCTGGTTCTTTTGCCTTTGACGTTTCTTCCTCATTTTTTCCTACTTCAAATCTTTTGCAAACCCTCATGTGTCTTGAATTTAGGTCTCCCCTGGTTTTATGTTCATTACAGTGCCAAGGAAAAAGCAAGTCATCATTCATGTGCAAAAAATGAAAAGGAAGCAGAAAAAAATCAGTCATGATATGAATTTTAACTGCAGATACTGGGACTGGAAAAGTCTATCCAGCTGCCTGCATCCAAATCATGTTTCCCTTCACACTTTTCACTTTCCCCTGTGAAAGCACTGGCATTGGTATTGTATTTAGCAATTGTTTCACAACCAGCATCTACTATTATCTTACACTGTATATCTTATATGCAGCACTGTCTCAGCTTCTCTTACACCACAGACAAAAAAGAGGAAAAGTTGGAAGAAAAGGATATTTGTAAGCCTCAATTTGTACTCATTTGGGATTTTGCACACAAGCTGCTGTCCTACAACTCTAAGACACTTCAGACATAAGCCAGGAATCCTGGGGGGAGTTCAAGGTTTAAGCAGGATGTCTTTGCTTGAGTAATTGAAATTTTTTATTTCATGTTACCTATCCAGGGGTCAATACCACCTCAGGAGGCTGAACACTCACAAGCTGATATTTGAAAGATTCTTTAACTGGAGAGAATATTCATGCTTTTTGTGGGAATTATCTTTCATAAGTAAATAGCATTTTCTTCTTCATAGACTATTAGGCTTTCATAGGAAAAGAATAATGAATGAGGAAGGAGGGGTAAGCAGGACAAAGACAAGAACTGCAATGAAACAATTGATTAAGATAAATGTGAAGCTATTAGACCAACATAAAATGTAAGAGGGGCTGTGAGCATTGATCTGCCCCCTATCTCAAAGTAACCTTTGGTGCAAAGGTCTTCCCTTTCTCATAGTGTAGGCTTTGATCTTCCCTGAACTACTCTAGTTAACCTGAGTGCTGGCTTTCTCTGTGGTTGTTCCTGAGGAATAGTGCTTCTGGCTTTATTTTCTGATTATACAGTGCAATTTATTCTACGGTGTTGAACAACAAGTGTTCTGTTTGGTCTTCAATTAGGTTTAGAAACTGATGTTTTGTTTTTAAACCTTTAAAATTTTGCATTTTTGAAATCTAATGTATTCTGTTTGAAATTCTTTCTCTGAATGGTTTCACTAATATTTTTTCTCCATCTAATAAAGCTCTCTGCAAAGTGTAACATTGTTCAACTAACACTTCCTAGTACTCCTTCCAGTATTTCTTCACGCCAGTTCTGTGGATGTGGTTCCATTTTATTTTGCTTCCTGAATTAAAGAAATTACATTATCTGCCTTGTTTGTGCCTTTTCCCTTTCTTACATGTGGTACTAATTGGGCAATCATATGTTCATCAGTCAGTGAGCAAAGGGGAGCAAGCAGACCGCAGACACCCCAGGCTGCTGCTTTCTTGGCACTACGGAACAAAATGAGAAAGACCGTGTTACTGTACTCCGCAGTCTACAAGGAGAGCAAATATCGACCTGAAGGGTGGTAGTGTTACATGGGGTGCAAATGAGATGATCGGCTGAACACAAGCTGTCCTTCTGTTGTCCTTTGGTAGGAAAAAGATTTGCTACAGCTTGAAAGTTCACTGAGTCATAATTTGATCCAAATTGAAAAGTCAGTCTCTTGGAAGTGAACTTGGCCAGGATTCAAGCAGCATGTACTCAGATTTAACGGCACACGCCAATCAGTCTGAGTCTGGGAAGAGAGCAGCATGCCTCAGAACTGGAGAATATGAGAAATGTTACTACTTCAAGAAAAGTAAGAGAAAAAAAGCTCCCGGTAGTTGATCACTCAAACTGACAAACTCTCCTGCTCCACCACTGCCATTCTCAGTTTGAAAGCTGTGTATCAGCAGTCAGACAAACTCTGTTCTGTCAGGAAAACTGAAATCCCCATGTGCCTTTTTTTTCCCCTTTATAAAGAGTACAGCCAAAAAAAACCCCATCCAGGTTGTCTTAATTACCAACAGCGTTGATGTGTGAAGAGTTGCGCACTGTGGTTTTATCGCACATTTTGGCAGTGTCTTTCTCACGCTGACTATCTCTGCAGACAAGGCAAGGCACAGACATCTGCCCCTGTGTGTGTGTAATGCTTCAGAATGAAAGCAGCAATGATATCCAGAAAGAGTACAGGCATGTTAAGCCAGCTCATAAAGCTTGATGCTATTAATTCAGTATCATATATTTAAAGGGCAAATATTCTTTCCCACGTATAGAGCCTTGTGAATGTTAAGTAGCATTTGCATTATAATTATAGACTCTCAAAATACATACTCTATTCCCTTTCCATGTCCTTCATAGTGGAGCTGATACAAAAGGATATTATTATTTGAGGATATTATTTAGCTGATACAAAAGGATATTATTATTTAAGGATAACTCATTAGTATTTATTATATAACTTTTTATCTTTTATAATTGATATAATATATAATTTTATTTTATATTTTATATTTATATTTTATATATAACTATTATTATTTAAGGATATTATTATTTAAGGATAACTATATTTAAGGATAACTTAAAGATCAGGGTAGATGAAGTTTGAATTCAATTTAGCTTTAGTAGCTGGAAAGTAGCAGATTAAAACCAAACTTCACCAAAGGGTCAAGATTTGCTGAAGATCTGAAGATTTCTGGGATGATTTCATTAAGATTTTGCCCACTTGGGAAATCTTGTGATATAAAACATTACCGAACTCCTTACACTCATGGTTTACGCCTTTCAGCTTCCCAGGTAATTAATGATACAGCCGAGGTAGCATAAGCAGTCTTTAACCCCTGGGAAGACAATACTTGAGCTCTTCAAGCTGTTTATTCAATATGGGTCCATCTTATATTTTCATTAAAAATAAAGCTTCTTTTCTCTAGGAAAGAATAGCATGTTTGTGTCAGTTTATCGTGCTGAAAGATGCCCAGATAAGTGGTGTCTAGAGGTGAGAGACCTGAACTCAGCCTTTGCATCACTTCTGAGTATTAATGTGTGTATATAATGAAGAAGGCTTTACAGCCCAGCCAAATATTTGATGAATAAGCTGTCTGAGTGCAGTGCTAATGTGTGACCTGGCTCTGGTTTTGTAACCTCCTTTGTGAAAGGCCACACACAGTTATTGCTGCTTGTAAAATGCCACAGAAAACCTCCAGTTGTAGGAGCAAAGAGTTTGTTTTAGCTCATCATATTATTCAAGTCACCAGAGCATGTCATGTTTTGAAAGCACAGTCTCCAAGATAGGTATTGCCTGGAAAATGTTAAAAGCCATAATTTTTACTCTCTCACTCTGAATCAGTGTTTTGCATACCAACTGAGAATCTGTGTGCTTCTTGTTGTTGCAGTTTTACCTCATTTGGGTTTTGCTTTTTTCTTTTCCTTAGTAGCAAAGATGGCATACATTTCCTAGCGTTTGCCTTTCCTGCACTCTCCTTTGGTCCCTGAAGAATCATTCCCACTTGCATTTGATATATTTGTGCTAAGATATACTTCGAGTAATAAGGGAAAGCCCCGGACAGCACAGGCTGTTGTGGCACATTAATTTCATATGTTATTCCAGCCTGGTCCTCAGCAGAACTTCCGCTTTAGTGAGAAGGAACACACAAAACCTTTGCATGTGAGGACTGGCAGTACTGGCTGCAAGTGGACTAGGAACATCTCTGGTCTGGCTCCTCCAGCAACTATCAGTTCACCAGCTTACAGCTTGACTCATGGGAGAGGATCTTAGATAAATGCCAACGGGCAGCTTGAAGAGGCATAAAAATGCCTCTGTGTTTTAAAACCAACCATAGCTTTTGGGTGGACAAATATTTCCTTACTTTGAATTACTTTATGATCTTCTGGCATGAATTATACAGTTTATGTTATCATATATAGCATATTTCTCTTACTAATGCAGCATGGGGGTTTTTTATTTATAGAACTGTACTTTGCAGTGTGCTCCAATAAATATTTGTGGCAGTGAGTTCCCAGAGTTAATCACACGTTGCGCAACAAGCATTTATTTTTACTTTTCCATTTAAAATTCAATGAACATTTAATTCCATTGACTGTCCTGTGACTGTCTGCCCATTCCTACGCTACTTCTTCATGTAAAAATATACACTTCTGATACACCTGATTTTTAATTCTTTCTCATAAAGAAATTTGTTCTACCCTTCCAACTGCTGTGAAGCTCAATCAAAGATGGGAAGGTGGCCTGTGATTAAATGCCAGGGAACAGACTCCTGTCAGGAGAGCCACACTCTCTGGGAATAGTTTTTAGGGGGAAAAAGTCATAAATAGCAGCGCTGAGCTACATTTTCCCTTTGTTTCATAAAATGTAGGGTAAAATCAACAAGTACCATTGCAAGTGATTTTCTAGGAGTGAGAACCATCTTGCCTCTCTTAGCCAGTGGAGTTAAGATTTCCAATCTAAGGCATTGACTTTGTTCCTCTGAAAAGGATATCTCCATCCATGATTAGAACAATACTAGGACTTGACCCTTTGTGCCACATTTTCCCTCTTTGTCATATGAAGGATATAGATGTTGCACTATAAAAGCTGCCTCCAAGAAAGGCTCATTGTAGGTCTGGAAGCTTTAAGTAAGAGTGTGTGCAGTGTGCCTGCTGTATGGTACCTTATTATCTAAGCAAAATGTAGAGCCTAGTGAGACTATAAATTCATTAATGCTTATAAAGTGCTGCAAAAGCTTAAATAGAAAGTGCTTTTGAAATACAGCATCCCTCAGGAGGATATTCACCTAATCCTTTGGCTTTATTGGCCAGTAAACTGGCAATCACCCTCCCATACTGCCAAAGTAATAGTTCCTTGCTTTTCTTCACTCGTGATTCCAGTTTAATAGCAATATACCCCATACCAGCAACTATGCTCTTCCTTGCCAGACCTTGGATTATTTTTCTCCAGAGTAATATTCCTGGAAGATCATTCCATAGTAACTTGACTTTGAAGGCAATTAAGAAGCTTTTGTTCCATTTTCTTAATACAAATAACTGCAGAAGCAGATGCAGGAAACTATTACCATATTCTTTTCCACAGCAGGGAAAGGTAATCCTGGCAACCAGAAAAGGAATTTAGGTTCCCAACCTGAACTTTGTACCATTTATTAACTGCTGCAATTGCTTGAGATTCTATTTCTCACCCCACAGCAGTGGGAAGACAGTTGTCACATGAATTCACCTCCAGTTCCTGCTGTGACCACATTAGTAATGAAATCTCACATATTATCAGAGTTGATCTGAGAGCTGTGGAAGGATTTTTGCCAATGATAAAACTCTTAAGAGTTTGCAAGAATGGTTTGACTGATTTTTCAGAGGCAATCACAACTGCACCTCCTCCTTCATAACTCATTTTAGTTTGATTTTCAAGTTTCTCGTGGAATAACTTGAGGAAAGGGGAAGGGAGAAGTAAGCATGGCTACATGGAAATAAATTCTATTTAGCCTGAGACTGATGGTGAAAGTTACTACTGAGTAACATGATGCTACAGCTGCTCCAGTTGCTGAATATGCCTGGCTAGGCCCGCTAGCAACCATAGCTAAATCAGTGTCAGCATTTTCTAACCGAATACCACTATTATCAATTCCAAAAGTTACTCTTTCAAAAATTAGAACCCCCAAAGATGTAGCAAGCCAAATATAGCATCGCTTCAAAGTACACATATCTATTGTAAGAACATTCTGTACTTCATAGCAAAAGCCCTCATCTACTACAAGTCACACATGTAAAACCCACAGTGAAGCTGGGAGGAGAGGGTGGACAGAGGTTCCAGGCTGCCCACAGTCACCAAAGAACAACCATGCTGACAAGACCAACTTCAAAGTTGCCTGAGTGACAAAACCAGCTGGTGGTTGCCTCTCTGAGAAATCAGTGAGAACAGCTTTTAGAGAAATGAGTGAAAGAACAAACTCATTACCAGCAGGCCCTCCAGCCCGCACCAGCTACAAGGACAATCAGACAAGAGACCAGAATGTTACTTCTGGACTCTCCTTATTAAGGTTTAAAATTACAGAAAGAGAAAAAGAATGGTCTTTTTTTCCAAAAGAATGGATTGTCCTCTCAGCCACAAGTGTAAGTCATACTGCCGCCCAGCTAGTGATCATGGGTAGTTCTGTTATCAGTCCTTCTTCTAGGTAGAAAGGACCTAAAGCAGAAAGCAGGATATGATGTTGATCAAGCTCCCTTAGGTCCTCAACTTGTCTCCTTCTAGCATCTTTCAACCTTTTCTATGCCAGAAGAGAAGGTACAGTTCTACCATAGCAGCAACTATACGGAATCAATGTTAGAAAAAGAGAAGAGAATATTCTCTATGAACAGATTTATGCAAAGACTGGACCAGTTTACAAATAGTAAGATGCTATAATCCAGTTTCCCCTGGAACTGCTCAAGATGATTGTTGGCTCACGTAGAATTTTTCATGGGTTTACTTGGCACAATCTACACAGGGATCAGTTACAATACCGAATATGAGTTTACTCAACTCTGTGGTTGATAGAAAGCCCTTCAGGAAGTGCCAAGACAGAACAGTATGCAGTTTACACCCGAGCCTGCTGTCTTCTACCCTGTGAGAATAAACCTGAATATGACTGACTTGGTGAAGGAGGCAGGTAAAGCTAAAGCAGTTTGAAGCCTGTGCTGCTCAATTGCTCTTCTAAATGCCAAACAGAGCTTATATCAACATCGGAGATTAAATTTGCCCTCAGTATTTAATTTATTAGAAGACCAAGAAAAGCTTCAAGAAATAGTTTTTCAAATTATGTCAATGTTAAGAAAAAAAAGAAGAAAAAAGAAAAAAAGAGAGAATATGCTTTGCTGGTCCAACAGTTTTCCTTGCAAAGCATATTTGTAACCTGAGAAAATTCACAGCTTCTGACTACAGAGATCAACTCTACTGAAGGTCTGCTGTACAGTAAGGAGCTAATGTGTCTTAGGCTGTCAGCAGCATCTGTCCTCAGAACAAATCAAACCAATTTCATAAAAAATTACACTGCAAAACAGCCTAATTAAGTTGAAGATCCTAATTAGACACATTGATAGACATTCCTAGCAACAATGCCTGCTCTCCTTTTCTCTTTGAAACCTAATGCTGTACAGTGAAGTGCTTTTTCAATTCTGTGATCCTTGAATGCTCCGCCCCTGCAATAGCTTTATAGCTCATTGCTAATGTTGTTGTCACTTACTATGGGCAGTGTGTGGTTCAAATTTGGCACAATCAGGACACCATTGCCAGGCCTGTCTCTCTGTAATTGAAGGGAAATGTCAGATATTACAGTATAATGTTTTCCACAATTTTTTGGCTAACGTTTAGTAAATCCCAAGCGCTCCTTCACCTCACTGAACTTTTTCTAGGTATTCTTATCCACCTAATCACTTTTGTCAGTTTTCATCAAGTGAAGTACCTTTGATATTTGTGTTTTAAATTGCAGTGGACAGACTGTGGAGCTTTGTGAGATGGTGGGCACTACAGCTGGGTTAAAAAGATCCACGTGGGGCAGGCTGCATATAGCTGAGAAAATTCAATTTTCCTGCTTCCTGTGAAAAATGGCACATGAACAAAATTCACAGCCTTGAAACAATAAGCAAGGAGTAAATGGACAAACACAATAAGCCAGATGCCAGATTTGTCCTTGGTTTTGCTTCTCATGCAGTGCAGCAACTCAGAAAAGGTGCATGCGATTCTTCTTCTTAAAGTGCTACAAATTAGTATTAATGCGTGCAACTTCTGATCCAAGCCAAGCCTACTCCTTCCACAGGAAACTATGCAAAGCAAGGATTTCCATTCTCATTCTTCATGTAGTGACCTGAAAAATCTGCTGTCACAATTCACTTATGTATTCATACATTACAAGGCAAAACACAGCACTGCGGAGCCTAAAACAAAAATTCATAACACAGATGTGAGGGAATCACAGAATGGTTTGGGTTGGAAAGGACCTTAAGATCATACAGTTCCAATTCCCCTGCCATAGGCAGGGACACTTCCCACTGAACCATGTCACCCAAGGCTCTGTCCAGCCTGGCCTTGAACACTGCCAGGGATGGAGCATTCACAACTTCCCTGGGCAACCCATTCCAGTGCCTCACCACCCTTACAGTAAAGAACTTCTTCCTTATATCCAATCTAAACTTCCCCGGTTTCAGTTTTAACCCATTACCCCTTGGTAAGCGTGAGGCTGTTCCTATCTGCCTATAGAATGCTTCATCCACAGAGTCCTCTTGATCAGGCTATCTGTAACAGATCCCCACAATAATGTCTCCCATTTCTGCTCTCCCTTTAACCCTGACTCACAAACTCTCTATAGCTGTTTCTCTGAATATAATATTTTTTTGAAACATAGATCTATATTGATTTGATAATTGCTAAGAATATAAAGTCCACTGAAGTCATCAATCAATGTTTTCTTCACTTTATAGACATGTTTGTCACTTCCAACTGGAATTTAGCAAGCTTCAACTTCTAGGCACCAGACCATGGAATACTTCAGTCTTCCTACAGAAAGGAAGTATCAAAGTTGTTTTGTCTGTGTTGAGAGATTCTTCTTGAAATTGCTGTTTGCAGCGCAAGATCAGGTTACCTTTGACACATTCATTGCTGAAGAAGGTGGGGGTTTTATTTACTCTTTTAAGAATAAGGAATGTTTTTTCAGGCCTGTTAATTTTTTGCATGTTTTCTCTTGAACCTTCTGATTTGAAGATTTTTCCTGTTCCTGTGTAGAGGTCCCTTGTAAGGCTGCTTTGCAATTTGTCTTAGAACATGTTTATGACCTTGCCTGCTGCATGAACAATTTCTTATGCCTTGAGCCAAATGTCTTTGCCCATGTGTAGCCTTTAAGGTGATCTACGGCATGGCAGAAAGAAAAAATGTTAAAGAGCTTTGGAATTCATCGCAGACTGTCCCCTGGCTTATACTGCTTACATTTTGCAAGTGAAAGTACAGCTTGACTTAACAAGAGCTCAGATGCCCTTTGCTTGCACTTTTCATGTCAGTGCAAGATGAACAGAATCAGGAACTCAAGTACTGTGAATTTGTTGACTTGATCAGTACAGGGATTACTGAGTGAAGTCATCTGTCCTCAAAGAACCATACTGTTAAGAAAATATGTCTGAAGGCAAAAGACCTTTAACTTTAATGCCAGTTACTTTAAATTTAACATCAGTTCTCTTATTTGTAATAACTTCCAACAACTGGCTTCTTTTTTTCTGTCTGTTTAGGGAAATTACAGTTTATGTAAGAAGGAGTTGAGAGTAACTCAGCAAGAATATGTTCCTTGTCATATATCCATTAAATTAAGAGGATAACCACATCTGTCTTGATATCAATCACAGATTTATCATCAACTGCAATGGGATTATAGCAGCTTCAAGATCCTCTGCTTTGAGCCAGTTCAGCTGTCATAGCAAGCAATACAAAGACTGATATTGGGGGGTGCTGGCTTGTACCCCATTGGAGAAGTTCTCAGTTGGAATTAATCTCAGCTGATCCTATGTTGCTCACACCACCAGGAAATCTGATCCCATTCTCATCCCATACTTGGTATTCATTGCTATCAACTTTGGGCATGACCTGATCTTAGTTACAGTGTTAGATCTGAATAGAACTGCTTCTAATTCCCTGCTCATTGCATGGGGGTGAGACTACATGACCCATAAAGGTCCCTTTCAATCCAAACTATTCTCTGATTCTATTATTTATATCTCTGGAGCTGAGATTAGAGTTTTCCTGACAGCCTTTTAATAACAGCTCTTTCACCCAAGTATTGTGTTCTTTCTGCTGTGCAGCATTCAGGGCTGGCTCTTTACTGTCATCTTCTCTGGCTTCAAAGCAAATGGTTCATTGTTAACATCCCTATGTTCTCTCATCATCCTTAAAACCTCAGTATCAGTCATGTCTTATCTGTGCTAAAAAAGTGATCAAAGCCTTTAGTATCTACTGTCATTGTTGCACTTACCACAAACCCCAGCTAGATATGAGAAGCAGAAGCAATTACATTAGTTGTTTGGTCGTCCAGGAAAATGCAATGCAGTGTCTTGCTCTTGACATTAACAACCAGTGACAAAAAGGCTCATTTCTGTTTATCCCTCCTGCAATGCCTTAGAGAGACAGAAAAAGGGAGCAACAGTCTTTTAAGTAACTTGTTTCAGTCCACACAACCTATTAGAGTCGGTGTTCTCTGCATCCCTTTATTCTAGGTCCTGGTTCAACTCTGCCCCAGATGGCTTCAAATTTTGCTCTGTAGACACCATGTTACTGCAGTGCATTGGGGTTGAGGGAAGAGTACCTCTTAGGGGAGCAGGTGACATCTCCAGGTGGTTTTCTCTGATTTACTACCCCTTTTATTCATGGCTCTGTGGAGCTTTGATAATGTACCTTAAATGTTTCAGACGACTCTCTAATTTAATGCAGAACTGTTCTGAAGAATTCCAAAGCATTTTTCTGCGCAAGATAAGGCCCTCCTAGGAAGGGCTACTTATTACGCGCTGTGCTTTTGCCACATAACCACTCTCTGCCCATTTCAGGGATTAAGAAGGCTGTTAATACAGAAGAAATTCCTCTTTCAGGAAGAGCTTTGGACACAGAAAGACCGTGGTTAAGCCTGTGCCCCTGGGGACTGCTGTGTCAGCCTGCGGTTGCTTTATGAGAATGCTATACGGATGTTATTTCTCTTCAGGAATCTCGCAGCCTCTCCATCTTTTGGGGTTCAAAAAGCTGATCACAGTTTTGCACAGTATTTAGTGTCTAATGACTTGAGAAATTTCCAAACGTCCTAAAGCTGATGTTCCTTTGTGTTATGCATGGAAAATGTCTTTTTCTTGTTTTCTAATACAACCTATGACCTTAACATGTGGTTGGAAAGGATGTACTTGACATCCTGCCTTTTCAAGATCTGATTTGATCCTTGACCAGAACACACTGCCTAATGAAATTTTACAAGCAAATGATGGCTCAGTGCAAGTTTTGTTTATTGGAATGGAAAACGTCAACCGGTAAAATTAGAGATGAATATCAGCAATGACATTCAAACTCCATACATCTCAGCACGAGCTGCTGGATGCAATGAGATACTCAACACAAACTTGTATGGAGTTGGTAGATCACAGAGGAGAAGAAATTCCTGCCAGTTCTGACAAGTTACTCATCCGGCTTCTCAGTAAACCTGAATGCTATAGTGACAACCAACAGAAACATATAGGGCTCAGTCCAAAAGCCGCTGTCAGCTGGTAGGAGTCCATTTGTATCACACTAGGATTCCTCCCAGAAGTAACTGCCTCAGAAACAAACCACAGTTAGTGGCTGACTCAGAGTAACCTGGAGTGAGCTCCAACCCCACATGGCTGAGCAGTCTGCAGTGTACTCTGACATGCAGTCAATCTCTCCTCACCACTACAAAAACATTTCCTTTGACAGAAGGAGGCAACATGGAACAGATATAAAGAATGAGGGATGGAGCTCCATTCTCAGGAAGTAAAAAATGCTGTTAAATATTACCCTAAGTGTGAAGCATTGGACCATAGGAACAAAAACTCCTGAGATTCAATTAAAACTTGGTTAATATTTTGCAGTCTTTTTTCATGTGCCCTATTTGTTTGGGATTAGGTACAAGAGATTCCTGAATTCTAATCCTAGGTATGTAATGGCATGCAATATATAAACCTTACAGCTTGCTTAAGCTCTCTGTGATCATCTTTTCTAAGGATGGATGATGTAGGATGCCTGTTCAGAGGATGTTGTGAGAACAAATTTTCAATGCCTGTAAAGCACTTTGCCACTATAGCACAGTCCCTTGGTGAGACCTAATGAGGTCTAGAGAAGGGGAACAATATTTCTATAAATTTTATTTGGCAATTCTGACCACCTTCATTGACATTTTGAGCTCTGATAACATTTAAACAGTGCTGATTCCTCTCTATTCTTTTCTTCTTTCCCAGAGCCAGAAAACTGAAACAAAAATGCCCAAAACAAAGCACAAACTACAAATGCACTAGGAAAGCCTGTCTGAGAAATGTTTTACCTTATGAAACGTTTTACACATTGCTTTCTACAGTCATTACTAGTGTGCTTCAGAAGCACCACAAGAATTGTAGTGCACAGAAGGTGCTCCAGCATGTGGTTCTGTATAGCCCTGTTTCTGCATTCAGCCCACAGGGTAAGGGCATTTATAATAGGAGAGAAACAGCAGAACTTTTCCATGCATCGTTTTGGTTGTGGCACAGGTCAGTGCCAGGTGTGGTGCCCCCTATCTTTCATTTCACTTCATTCCTTTCAAGCTGCTTTTAACAGACACAAGTAAAACAATCTTAATATGGAAATAAAAAATTGAAGACTATTTCCCTGGGATTAACTGGTTACACTGCCTCGCGCTTTGTGACCCTGATTAAAACCCACCAAAATCCTTATCACCCTTTTTGTTCGTCTATCTGCCCATCTAGAGAATGTCATTAGTGGGCTCTCCAGAGTAAATAACATACTGATACCACTGAAACTGCAAACAGACTTTTCCATTCAGTTGTGAGATGCAGGTAACCAAGTGTGGAATTGGACCCACTAATCATAGCTAATTATAGGGTGGAAGAAAACTACCTGAAACAAAACACTGTGTGTGAAGCTATACAGAACAGCTCCAATTTGAGTTTGGCTAGTACAAGGCAGCTGCTTGATGACTCAAAATCTGGACTTATAAAGAAAACATCTGGTCCAGCCAAAGGACAAACCTCAGTATCATTTTTGCTATGAACTGCAGCGGAAAAACACCTGAGACCTTTTTGCAATGAGGAAGTGATGTTAATGCTAGTGCATTACCAAAATTGCAGCACCATTCATGTCCCTACTGTCCCATGCAACCTGAGTCACTGTTTTCACTACAAAAGTTGAACAGATTAGCACATTCAAATCTACTTTTCCAGGTTCCTAACGAACCCTGGCATAGTGTTGTGATTTTATTTCACAAATGACAGATGTTTTGCATAAGATTTTGGTAGTGGGAGGGGTAATTCCAGCACCATCTGGATGAATCTGGCAAAGTCTTTTGAAAACACTGATCTGGCTAAACCCCAGATCTGGCTCCATCCATTGCACCAAAGAATCCATCAGAATGTATTTCTTTTTTACAAAAACAATTTATATATAGGCTCCTGCCATTGAAAATTTTGATCTATGTATTTTGTAAGTAAAACCTAAACATTTTTGTAAAGTTAGGCTGGCAAATCTATACTTACATGTCTGAGTATGTATTTAAAAGCCAATTCCAGATCTGTTTCTATGAAAAAGCAGACAGAGACCTTCTAGAATAGAATGAGCCGCTTTGCTTATAGGCAGACACCATAGCAGAGGCTTGTCATTTCAGTTGCTCTCCCTCACTCTTACCTCTCTAAACTCAGGAATCCACTCGCTTATGTGTTAATGAAAAGCACGAAGAAGGAAAAAACCTAGCCTTAGCCTAATAGTAAGCTTCTGGTTTGCTTATTGCCTCAGCAATGCTTACTAACATTAAATAAGTTCTCATGAATGTGATGATTCAGAAGTTATGAGTTACTTGGACCTTTTGGTTGAGCAACATTTGCTGAACTGAAAGGTCATCAAAATCCTGCTCTGTCTGTGCTGATCTGTGTTGAGGAACTGTGTTATGAGAGGCTTTTTTCGCAGAATTGTCAGTGGCAGACTGCAATTTCAGCGCTGTTAAAGCTGCAAAGTTCTCCCTAGCCGAATCCAGTACCTTTCTTATTCCTTCTCTGCAGAGCGGTGCAGTATCAGTCTGAGTGTGCCAAGTTTACAATTGCTATTCAAATTGCAGTCACTTATCAATAGCTCTCCTGATCTCTGTCACACCTGGGACATGGTCACAAAAGAGAGCTACTTCTCTGAAGGAATTGTAGTCCCTGGTAGCAAAAGGTGGAAACAAGTTTCTGGCACAGGTCCATGCAGGCCAGGTAACTTGGAAGATGCTCTGGAGCTAGTATTGCTCCTTCTGTGGCTGAAGAATGCTACAACTAGATCACAGTGGGCCATTTTTGTTGTTCCAGAGTTGCCAGCAGCATGTGACACGTCTCTTCCACTCTGCCATGAGTCAAGCTTGTCCCCAAATCTGAATCAGTGTTGATCCTAATCTTGACTACCTCTAGCAGTCTGTCCTCATCCCTTCTCGCCTACCTCATAACTTTCTCATGATGCTGCTGCTAACAGCTGTCAGTATTTGGGGTTACCAACATTATATTACAGGCAGGCTGTCCTAAAATGCACCAGAAAACAATCCATAAGGAGCATCCCACAATTTTTAAGAGGTATGAGGTGGACACAGACACTCAGGATCTGGAACCTCTCACAGAAAAGACATTTGGATAAGCGAAGCACATTACTTAGTTCACCCTTAGCAATATATGGCTGCCCATCTATGAGTGTAGACTTAATTTTCTAAACTACCACATTCCTCTTTGATCAACAGTGAAAGGGATTGATTAAAGTTACTGAACAGAATATATCACATAAATGCACTAAGTTCTGCTGAGGGCAGAGTGATTAAAGTATTATGCAGGATGGCTCATCCTTATGACTTGTTTCATAAAATAAACACTTGTGACTTTACCCTCAGAATCTATCCTCTGTTTGTCATTCAGAACAGGCATCACAGTACTTATATATTTGCTCTTGCTTATAGATATTTTGCTACTATACAGCTAAGCACATCCACTGAATATAAGAATTACTTTGAACAACAGAAACATTTTACTGCTAAAGACACTAAAAATGCAGTTTTCATGACGTGTTGTCTGTCACTCTCTTCAGCGCACAGAAATTAGAATTGGAAAGAACTTTCAAGCCAATGAGCTTCTCTCCTTTATGTCAATTAATCCAGACTTTTGCCCTGGCAGGATTTTTTCTGCAATTATATTTACTACCATTTTATTCAAAATGAAATAAAGACACCATAAATTACAAAGCTTTAGCACTTAGTCTGCTGGATAATATCTTCTGTCGCCTATTGTCGGGAAGCTTTTCACAGATACTCTGCCAAGATGTCTGTGTTATAAATCATTGATCAGAATAGCAAATATTAGAAATAGAAACATACCAAGCAAGCTTCTCTCCTTCTTTCACTATTTCTGTTTATAATGCAAATGAATTGAGATCAAACTATTTTATATACTCTGATTCTTTCATAATCACTTGGGGGCTATTATGGACCACAGTGCTCCTAGTCAACAGTTCTAAGACACTCATGAACACTAAAAGTAAAGGGCTTACAGAGTCCTGGAACAGCTGCCTTTTCAGGTTGCAAGCACTTTTCACACTTTGCTGATTACCATCTTCATGTCATGGACACACCTACAGAGCACATACAGCACTCACATCCTGATGCACAGGATGAGCAGAGTGATGGGATGGATAGGCACTAGCATTTGGGACTGAATGGTGTGCATTCCTCAGCATGTCAGTACATAATATGTGTAAGGACCACAGTTCTCACACTACCACTCTGGCCGGGGCACAGGATTCAGTGATTCATTGGACCAGGTACCAACTATAGGGTCTGGGACAGAAGACATATGATAAATGTGAGGTGGCAGTCAGAAGACTGACTGTCGCAACCAGAATATGCAATCGGACAGATCCACATGTGCACGGCAATGTGGCTTCTGAGTTAGCTCAGTGAAGGCTACCTGCAATTGCAAAGCAAGGTGGCTGCATAGATTGGAAGAGAGCACAGGGAGAAAATTTTAGACAGAAAGGTGTCAGTGGGGTTTTGGCTACCAGCTCCCATGGGATTGGGATATCACCTGTCCAAGACCATCTGAATCCAAGATTTCATCTTCAATCCACCCAAAGATGCTGCTGTTTCATCCCATTTAGCTTTTAAATTATCCCATTCCCTGTAGTTATTTCACTTATTCAATTCTTCACTTCGGTTGTGCACACATGGGTGTGCTTAATAGATTCTCATGATGATCCTCTTATGCACACTGCCCCTGTCACCGCAGCAGGAGCACCAAACAAAACATAAAAATGAGCAAGCAGATCCAGACACAAACACTGACAAATGACTTCAGTGAGAAATTCCCACACCAAAACTCTTTCAAAGGTGGAATGGACCTTGACACTTATTAGTTAATCTTACACTTAGTTGTTTCATATTAGCCTGTGCAGCTACTTCTGCAGATCCCTTGGCTTTCACTCTATGTGTTTAGTCTTTTCTTGTTGATAAATTCTCAGCCTGATTATCATCCTTCCCACCTGCTGCTAGCTTCTCCCTATCCACATCAGCAGTACATATGCCAGATTTCCTTATTTCACACTGAAAACCAACAAGCCTGGGACTTTAAAAGACCATTTGATTTTGTTTATGATCCTAGCATCCAAATACTCTATTGAAAACCTCAGTGTACAGGAACTCCTTACTGATCCAACCTGAAACAGAGGCCGGGGAGAGATGGGAACTCAGGGAAGAATATTTAGCAGAAAATTAGTCTGAAAACTGCATACACTGGTTTGAGAATTACAGTGAAGTTTATTTCTCACTGTTCCATTTGAAATCTTCGCTTTTTACTAATAAAAACTGGAAAAGGAAATTTTTTAACAGAAGATTGGATGAAGATGATTCTATAGACAGCAAATTGGTTTTGGTAAAAAAATTAAAGCGCACTGTTGTATTCTGTTATCCATCTGGACTGTACTGAGGAAGATACACAGATTAGTCCTTTTCCTGTCCTGTCATCCCTGCACTATGGCCACAAGCGCACTTACTCAAAAAGCTGAATTTTGCTAGCTCCATTTCAAAACATGAATGACCTTCAGGGCTTTCCTTTACCTGAAAACACAGCGTGGCCCAAATTGCTACTGCTCTGAACTTTTCCTATCAGATCCTCAGCATACAGATGGCCTGAGGAGTAAGAGTGAATCAAAATGTTACTCCAAACCCTCTTAAACAGAGAGGACTCCCTGTCACATGTGTATCCACACTTTACATATTTGGCTTAGCTTTACTCTTTGCTAAGCTGCTAAAACATCAAGTTTTATCTCTTTCTGTTGATGTAGCAAAAGAGAGCTATCAGATGGAGGGCAGGGACCAA
>WYDI02032514.1:59556-127396 GCA_009867235.2 Psittacus erithacus | reverse complement strand
CCACTCTGGAAGACAGCAAATTTTTGTTTGAGTAAAATGCATAATCAAAAATCACCAGATCTTTTCAGCTCATACCTCTCCACTCACACTGTGTTATTGAATAACAATGATGTGCCACTGCAGTAGCTCCAGATCCCTTGGTTTTCACTGTCACTCTGAAATGCAATGTATTAACATAATCTTCTGTTTATCTCATATTTCTGAGGGTGAATATATTTGCAGATTTTCCTCAATACGAAATTAACTCTACTTCTGTTCTGTACTCAGCTTTCATATACAGGGTCTTCCCAAGTGTGACATCTTGGAACATTTACACAAGTCAAAATAGCAAAAATAGGGCAAAAATTCTAATAAGCACTTGTCCTTTTTTGTGTGAGATTTATCATTATTAGTTCTCATAAACCCAGGGTTATTTCAAAGCTAGGAAATTTAAACCTCCCCTTTAGTTAGTACAAACCCATTTATTTGCTGATTTTCCAAAGTGGATAATACTTATTATCTAATCAAAAAAAGACTCAAAAATTTAAAGCACAGCTAACACTGACTGCCATCAAGTATCTGATGAACACAGATTTGTTGATTAAATCCTGGATTCAGTACTTCATATCAGAGAGCACCTTGTGAAATTCACATTTTGCATTCTGTGCATTCATTTCTGCCATGCTCCAGGCACAAAAACGTCTATAAAACTGAATATTTAACTTTCCTATCACTCCTGCTTTTTTGGAACTTTAATATTTTTATCATTAATATCACACCAAATAGAAATTAAGATACACAAGGCGCAGTAAATAGTTCAGTTAAAAGTGGTTGCGCATGATCTTTGTTTAACATAAAATAGAACCTATTGAGGCATATGTATCCTATGTGCATAAAAGGAATAGCATAGAAAAGATGCCCGAATAACATACATGTTCAAATAAATGCAAACCAGTTCTCATTTATTTGGCAAATTTCTGTCAGGAACATATATTCCCTGGGGTTTCTCAATTTTTATGTATTGGAACTCAGAGCTCAGGGTGAGAAATTCTGACATGGTGGTTCCCAATGGTTCATCTGTCTTTTTCATTTCACCACTTTAGGAAATGGATGGACTTAGTGCATGAGCCGTACATCACCTAGAAAGTCTCCAGAAGAAATCTTGTTTTGATTGCAAGGGAAGAAGCTTTTATAGTTCATACAGCTATTCTGAGCAGTTGCATAGCAGTTTCCCTCTGCAGGTCACCATAGAGGTTGACAACTGACGAGTATCAATTTTCTCTATCCAAGTCTCCTTGTGATTCATTGCTTCATGCAGAAACTCCCTCAACACTCAGTGCAATCACAGTCCAGTACTTGATGCAGAGGCTTCCCTTTGAGCAATACCTCCTTCCCGTGCTGAGCAGTTCCTGTGTCAGCAGCTGGAGGCGAGCCCCAGAGACCAGCATTCACAGCACACCCCTTGTCAGGTCCTCAGTGCTCTGAAACAAGACATCAGCAAGGCCCCCAGCACTCATCTGCGTTGTCTGCCTGACTGCCCCTGGTTTTACCAACATGACTTTTTTTACTTTCCCTGCGTAATGTACACATAAACATACTGCACATGAAATACGAATTGCTCATCTGGGTGCCTATGCTCTCATAATTCATAACTTGAATAACACCAGTGTCAAGTCTGCTTTTTGTGAGCATTCATCCATATAAGACGCTCACTGGCAATGAAATGATGAGATCACAATAGCAAATAAAAGGCTGAATCAGATTATTTTTGTTGTAATGACCCAGTGTAGTGGATTGAGTGACCCAGCTTCCTTTACTGAGTCTACTGTCATACTACCAGCAATTTTCTTGCTACACTTGCAGTGCAGCTCCACCAAGGGAGTATTACCTCAGTCTGCTCCCATGGTCCCTTCCATCTCATGCTTGAAAGCTTCAAGGCTGTAATGCTATATTAAACCATGTTACAAAATGTCACTGGTTGCAGAGTGCAGGTAATCTCATCTACCCCAGTAGAGCAGGGTGAAAGATTCCAGAGTGAGCCGGGCTCTCAGTATGGCCTCTTGTACAATGACTAAATAAAAGCTGCGCACATTATCTTGTCTCTAGGCTGAAACAAAAATCTAATAAGTCAAGAGAAATTACGTCTTTTTTTCTTTAAAGGTGCACATTCACTCTGTTAATTGAAGAGCAGACACTGGAAATAATCAGGTAATTGGTTCTTGCTGTAAATGATTTATTGGGCATTGTAATAAACATAACAGCTCTTTCTGCTTTCAGTTCACAGCTTTTCTCACCTAGCTGCTACTGCTAGGCTAATTGTCCTTGCTTGCGAATGTATTTGTGTTGTATAACCCTTTCCATTAATGCTCTGAGATTGAATGTCATAAAATTCGATGTTTCAGTAACAGATTTTCAGTAACACTTGAAAATGTAGCACCTGAATTACAGCAGTGGCTGTGCTGGTGCAGCTGTAAATATGATACCTTGCCCTGAAGACAGAGTCTGGATTTTTTTATTGATCTTAAAAGCTTCCATGTGGTCTGAAGTCAGTGTTATGATCACTGTAGCAAATTCCGCAAAGAGTTTCACTCCAAATCATTTCACCACCTACAGCTAGTGCCAAAAAAAGACCACAGGATATGCAGTTACCTAGACCAAGGTGAACCATATGCACCTATAAATATACATATGAAGGCACCACGGTACCAGCTTTCATTTTTTAAACTGCTGCTCTTCAACAGAGCTACTTTGTACCCTCTTAAGAAAACAGAGGAGAGATGAAAGAGCATTATATCACCAGGAGGCATTTAGAAAATATCTTTGCATCTGAAAAAATGCAGTGTTATCTGTTAAATTAATCATGGCTCTTTCAAGGAGATGATTGACTTCCAGCTACTGGAGAAATGGAATACTTATTTAGGAGATGAAAGAATGGCGAAAATACGTTTATTGTATTACACTTTTTCACTCATCTTTTCATGTGTTTCTATGAGGTCCTAGTAAACTATTATGAACTGGGGCACAGGGTGAAATCAGGAGCCCACCCAGCCCAGGCCACAGTACCTCAGAGCAAAACATGGAAGAGGAGATTGAAAGTCTCCCCTGGCCAATATTCTTTGCAGTACTTTGGTATGCAACCAGGCTGTTTTTCTGTTTTATTGAGGGCTATGGTTGCCATCTGCAACAGAAGTCATAGTGCCCATCGTAAACTGAAGGACCCAAGCCCTCACTGGGGACTCAGAGGCTGGCTGAACATGCTCCCCTTCATGGCGCCTCCCTGAACCAGCTCCCTTGCTCACTGCCTGGCCATGAATCTCCAGTCATTGTTTTCCAGCTGCTCTGACGCTTTTTTGTTGTACTTTGTTGTTCAGATACAAGAGCAACAGTTACTGTTGAAAAGGAAAGAGGAGGAAAGTGGCAAATACTATTACGAAACAGTAATTCTGTTAAGAGCAATCGAAACATTCAGCATCACCAACCACGAGCCCCAATCAAACCTCTGTTGGAATATGACCCTGTTTTGCAGCCCAGAAAACAATATTTTTCATCAGCTGAATTAATTCATAGGAAGCATAAATGCAAATCTGACATTAGGAGGGGAAGCAGATGTATTTGGTGACAGCCTTACAGCTATGAGAATCATATAACATAACATTTTATTTTCAACTGTTCCATTGAAATATTGAAAGAATATTGAAAGATATTGAAAATATTGAAAACTACTGGTTTGCACCTAGAAATCAATCAAATCTGGAAGACATGTTACCATATTGCCTTTTTTTCCCCCCTCATTTTTACAATAGATTTGAAGGTTTATATCAATCACAGTGGGAACCAAATCCTTGCATCCCCCAAAAGCTACACATGTAGCAGCAGTATTCAAGGGCACATATACACCCTGATTGAACAAAATGCATTACCCTGATGCGTAAGCTCAGGCTAATAAAGACTCACCCCTTCAAGGTCCTTGATATTCCCAAAAGAGGTACTAACTTTGGTCATTTTTCATGGCCTGAATCACACAACTCAACTCACCTCTTCTTTCTTCTTCTCCGTCAACTATTAAAAACCCCCCAAACCTTGAAGCCATCTATCCCTAATCACACTGATTATCATTCAGTTCCAGACTAGTAAATAAAAAACAATGCAAGAACTAGAACAGGATAGAATGCTGGCCCAGAAAACTACAAATATATGAAAAATAGCACTGTTCAACAGCTGTCCAGGATTCATTTTAGGACAAACAGCAAAACACATCACCTCTTGTTCTTCCTAGCATTGATTTACTACTTGCAGTACTAATATAATCATTTAATTTGCAGAACTTTCAGGTCCATCATCTGTTCCCACAGCTGAGTCAATACTGTGGCTCAGCTCACAGAAGAAATTGATCTGCAGGCCACTCTTTACAAGGCAGATTAATTTTTGTCCATTGATTAATTGACCTCTGTCCGCTACACATACTAATTTTGGACCATTTAAAGCTCATAAGGCTTTATATTGAGATTCATTGATTTCACAGAGTAATAAAATGATGAATGGGTGTTCAGCCAAGAGCAGAGAACTGACGCAAGCTTGAGGGGAGAGACCCAACCAACCCCTCCAGAGTGGAAAGTGCAGAGTTGCAATGTTCCCTCTGTTTCTGTTCAGATTTTCCCTGGGTATTGGTGGTTCACTCTTCCAACCTATGCAGACTAAAGCAATACTTAGGGCAACTTCAAGCTCTTTTACCAGGTCTGTGCCTCATGGGGTGTTCTGCTGCCTCCCAGCCTAATGGTCAGGTAAAGATCTCCTGATTTAAACACAGCTGGAAGGGCCAGCCTGTCCCTGGCTCCATCATTGAGGGTGACAATAGACACACTTTTTACAGTCTTTGCTTCTGTCTCTCTTATCATTTAGTGGGACATACTGAAGGCTTTGATCACTCTTTATGATCACACAAAATACTTTAAAATCACACATCCTTCCTGGACATCAACTTAAGTATTATCATGATTGGCCTATGATGCCATATACAAATGCAACACACAAAAGTTACACAGGTAACAAAAATAACATGTTTTCCTGATAAAATATCACATCTTTAAAAGCACTTTCATGTAAAGAAATTAAGATCTTTGCTGATGGTTGAGAAAATTTGTATTCCTTATCTCCTATATTTTCCAGTAGACTGAAGAACCAACCTCATCAACCATTTTTGTGTAGTCAGCCCCATTACAACACAGCTGGAAACACAATCCTGAACTTTTACTCAGTGTTTTTTCCAGGTAGGGTTTAAGGTATTAACAAAACCTCTAGTATATATAGCACTGCTAGCCACTGCAGGATACTAGCTGAGACCACCTTCCTTCTGCAACTACAGTTCAGTTTGCCAGCAATGCTGAAAGACTGTTTTTTCCAGAGGAGGAGCTTTGTTTGGATCTTGTATCTCTTATAAGTCTGTTGTACTCAATGTCCTTCAGCTTACAGTGTTGAGATGTGTGAATTATATCCAGTTTGGTCTCTGTGGCTTGGCAGCATTATGCCTCATAAACTGAAATATGTAGTAACAATTATTCTCTCTTCAGAATTCCACAGTATTTTATATTAAAAAGCTGGATACCTAGAAAATTAGCAGCATCACAATTAAATAATGAACATATGAAGGTGGAATCAACTGGCACCTGGGCACATGAATTACATCAGCCACAGCAAAACGATCCAGCTCACATTCCATTGGAATCTGTAGAATCCTTTTAGCTCAAGGAACATGAACACAAACCTCTTTCTTTCTGATAGTTTTAGTGTCAGAATTTCTTTTCAGACAGTCTTTTAAGTACTTTGCATGCTCCCCATAGAAATCTCCTTGGGAGAAGATTTCTCTCTATATATAGTTCTTATAAGCATGACTGACTCACACAGGTCTCCACAACATGCTGCTCCAATTTTATCTTGTTGCCATACCATATGTTTTCTGAACTACCACTTCAGCCCACTCCAAATTCTATCCAATGGCTTCAAAGGAGATAAACGGCCAAGGAGGAAAGCACTTCTGTTCTGAGCTACACTTTGTAAATGAGCAGTAACTCTTTTGATTTCACTGCAATTCCTCTGATGTCTACATCAGCATAACTATCTGGCTCTTTATTTTCCTCTTCCATTAGAGACATATGTATACATTTTGTATTTAGAGATTTTGTCATGCTGGAAAACAAATCTTCCACACAACATCGTGCTGTTTGGAATACACTGGAAATGGAACTTATTAACTGGCATATCTTTAGAATATAGCTATTCCACTTAGAAAATCTTTGCAACTCCAACTGAACTATTAATTGATATTATTGCCCTCAAAGTACCAGCTTTTTGCAGACACAAATACAAAGGAAAAATACAGAAGATACAGAATTAATTAATAATAGCAGCAGGTTTTCATTTTCAGCTTGGCATTTGTAACATTTTAGGATAACTGTACTATATTGGCTGAGTGTCCCAGGAATATATGCGCTTATTTAGTATATTAACGATTACATTCTCTTTGTGTGCTCTGAAATTAGAATACTTTCTCAAACAAAGGCTGCACAATTGAGTATTAACAGGACTCCTGGGTCTGCCTCAGAACCTGCAGTTAGAATGTCTTAAAGCCTCCCAAAATGTTTCTCAACCTCTTCCTATAAAAAAACTGCACCAAGTATCATGTTATGTGCAGCATCAGCATCATGATACCCATTTATAAGCAAGTACAAATAAATTTTCTGTTCTAGTTAATCAGGTTTATTTTTACCTATCTTGCTTGTTTGCTGGTTGCATGCATAGGAACGTGTGTGTGCAATTTACAAACATTTCACAGGCTGTGTTTTCATGTCTTGCAGAAACACTGTCACAAGCCTGAGTGTTATTATGCTGTGCGCCAGCTACAAAGTACAGACCTGGAAGTCCAGAAGTTCCACTGTTGCAGTGCCACTATCAGACCCCCCGTTTAGATGTAAGTGGGAAGGCAGCAAGAAGAGCTGAAGGCAGCTGCTGCTTCTTTCAACACATCAGAGGGATTTCTGAATCCTACTGTATTGTATGCTGTTAGTCCTGCTTAGTTCTTTGTTCTCGAGGAAGCCAGGTTGACTGGCTGGCTCTGGCCTCTTCTCCAGAGGAATTCTTGCCCAGCATTCCTGCCCCAGACAGGCTGGGACATACATAGGTATCCACTCTTCCTTTGGTGTGATTGGGTATCTGGCATCAAGCGGGAAGAGGTTTTGCTGGGACACTATAGTAATGCATTTGCCCAGATCGCTCCTGCTCTCTTCCAGATCTGACAGCCTCTAGCCAGGTGGGTGAAAAGCTTTAGTTACACCTTCTGTGATTCACACCTAATTTAGGTTCAACTAAAGGATCTAAAGTCATAAGGACAATAAGACATATACCATCCAAGGAAGAAAACAGAGTAGTATCTAAACTATACATTTCTAACAGGTAATCTGCTTCTCACCAGGGTGCTTATCAAGTTTGAGAAACTGGCACACACATAACAGACCTGAAGCATCAGCCTGGCTCAAGGCCACATGGCAAGAACCTTCATCCTTCAACAAATCAAATGGTGAAGATCTACCACCAGCAGAAAAATCCCCCTTTGCAGGCTGGCGGCCAAAGGAGAGATTCTGGTGTTCCCACTGCAGAGCATGAAGGAGCACAGAACTCTGTAGGAACCATCTCCTTTTGCACAGCGAAAAAGGCACTGGCCCTGTCAGAATCTCTGATGTGTGAAAGTCACAGGAGATTCTCATTTAACCCTTCCTCTTTATGAAACAGCAGTAAAAGAAAAGAATGGAGGATTTAGGGAAAACCAAGAAGGAGGCAGACAGTAGATATGGGTCATAAAAGAAGTTCCAAGATGGTTAAGACTTCCTTATTGCATACAGGTGCTTTTAAATTAAGTTCATGGAATATATTAAAAATAATTTAGCAACAACTAGGACTCTAGTTGTGCACCAGGGTGTGTACAAATGGCTCAGTTTCCTGCTGCGAAGCTAGCTGAAGAAAGTGGAGCAAAAGCAGTATTGTGGTTCCCACCATAAGGCTCAGAGAAAGCTATGCTTTTCCATCCTGGCTATGCCTCTTGGCTTCTCCAGTCCTGTGACTATAGCTCCCTACTTTAAAAGGAGGATGTTTAATTATAGCTGGATATTTTAAGTTCAGGAGAGAGGAAGGAGGAAGAATCAAACAATTTTAAAGATAAAACAATGCCCTTTTTTTTATTTTTTCTTTTATATAGGAATTCTACTGCCTTGCTTTTATTTACCCTCACTCTAATTTACAGTGACATCTGTATTTAAAACAAACAAGTGAAAAAGAATCTCGATGTACTACCAAACACAGAGAAAATAGCAAAAAACAGTGCTGACTAATAAGACCTCAAAATACTGTCGCAGATCAGGTAGCTGCCTGGGACTCAGAGGTTCTGCATTTTGCATCTACTCATACCGCTCTTTTCCCTCTGGGACTCCTGGAAACTGCGGTAGTATCACTGGCCTATTTCTTGAATTGCTTGGAGACCATTGGATGACAGAAAAAGGAGGAATATAGTTAAAGGGGGGTCATTTTTCTTGCTCCCTTCCCCAGCTCCCACAACAATATGATTTGCCATTAGGTGAATAGAGAGGATCATTCACCCTAAATCTCTCATTAGACAGAAAAAATCAACAGCTGCAAGCCATATGATAAACCATGTCCCCTAACACAAGAATTACCCTTGAGACAGATGAGCCTTTCTGGTTGGAGATCCACTGCACACAGCCCATTCCCCAGCAGGTTGGGTTGCATCAGGCCACTTAAGGCAGCAATTACTAGCATACAGTATGCAGAGAGCATCCTGGGAGAGCCTTCAAGCTTGCTCATGCCATGGGAAATAAAGTGTTGATATTGAGGCTGACAAAAAAACACCGTATCATCTGTGGTGTGCTGTGGGTTAGGTGCTGCTGATCACTGGTGTAGAATGAGTGGGATGGGAAGGGCAAAACAAATACTTTCCATGGAAAGCTCTCCTATTCCATGTCAAAGTGAAGAGCACATGAGTCCGTGCTGCTCCTTTGCATCAGTCCCAAAATATCTGTCCTACACACATGCATATGTAGAAACACCTGCAATGGGGATGGAGATTTCCTTTTGGTAGGGTCTGAAGTTCAGATTCAATGTTTTCATTTCAAAATCTGTAAAACTGCTACTAATGGCAATGTTTGCGCTATAGTATGGCCACAAGTGGAAATTACGCAGAACAGTTCACTGCTTTTTTCCTTTTCCTAATGCAATTACTGCAGCGCTGTAATTGGCTGTTTGAACCCTTCCTTAATCATTTCAGTAATATCCTACAGCGGAAGTCATTCTGCTGAAATTCACAGAACTGTTTGTGGATTTGGATACTGTTTAACAAATACCCGTAATAAATGACCTGAAGTCAGACAACTTTCAAAGTGGCAAAAATGTTTTTCCTGGGCACAGACCTGTAGCTCTGGGCAGTCACAGGCTGGGGACATAACAGAAACTATCTCACAAGCCTTGTTATAGAGTTGCTATTGCAGAATCGTGACACTATGCATTAAAAATTTATCCGGATGGCTTCATTCTACTTTCGTCTCTCCTATAAACGCATCAGAAGCAGATACAATAAACAAGGAGGCATATTTATCACATTCACTCCTTCAACGAGATCGGAACATTGGCTTTTGCTAATAAAATTACAACATAAATGTGATTAAATCTCAAGGTTTAAAATGATGGAAACAGTGCAGAAATTCAAAGCTATGTTATTAATGAGTAATATTTGCACAGTGCAGGACCAGATAAGACAGGGAGTATGTAAGGTCTCAGAACTTCAATCTGCATTTTATCCAGAGTTAATTTCCTCTAGCCACAGTCTCAGCAGCTACATGGCTATTTCTCTGCAACTGAGAAACTTTGTCAATCTGCAAAAGTCTCTTGTATTGAAAGAGTGAAAATGGGAAGATTTCCATACTAATGACAAGCAAGGAACTGAAAAAACTTTGTATTGTCACAGGTGTTACCAAGATAGCATCAAAAGTTGGGCTGAATACAAGCTACAATTAAGAAAAGAGGAGAACCAAAATACACTGTCATTGTACTTAAAAGTACCTTCACTAATGCAGCATTCAAAGATATTGACAGGACTGTGGGGTGGCAGCTAAATTTTGAAGACACAGTATTCTGTGATACTACGATACTCTATGAAGAGACAGTGTTCTGTTCTGCGAAATAGGAGCAGAATAGAGCTGCTTTTTTGAGATTTAAAAAAATCCTGCATTTCGGGGGTTTTCAGGTAAAAAGAGGAATACAGTCGAACTAATCACTAGATTCAAATTCATTTCTCATTGAAATCTAGTACGTGTAGCTCATCACAATCTCTAAAAACAACATGTAACAGACAGTAAACACGCTTGATCATTCTGGGAAGATAGCACAAAAGCATATACTAGAATTGTTTTTGCAGACACTCAGGTAATGAACATTTCATGCCACCTTCTGATAAGGATTTTTCTGACATGATTTCTTAAACATATAGCCTAGAGGACTACAGCTGAACTCAAAGTATAAAGAAAGGATAAATTCTTGGGTGTCTTTAGTTCTTCCAGGGACAGCTGATGTATCTCTACACTGAAAGCCCAGTCATCTGGTCCAGAGTTAAAAGCTAACAAACAGATGTTAAAATCTGAGTTAGTTATCTAGACTCCCTTAAGTATCGGAGAGGAGAAAGTGGCATTCCTAAAGGACAATTCATTCAATTTTAGACTTCAGCTTTAGAAGGAGAGGAATCATCCCATAAAGGTGCTGCTTTACAGGGAGGATAACCTGGACAAAGCACTCAGACCTGATTTATACATGACAGATATCTTAAGTTAGAGATGAATTCCATCATAAACATCTATATCCAACATCTCCCTAAATACAGGAGGTTCATGATTAATTCTTCTTGAGGAGAACATTTGCAGCTGGCAAGGAGTCTAACACTCAGTGTTTATGTACAGCTATTACTCTCCCAGAGAGAGAAAAGTAAGCAGGTCAAAGATCAGCTATGTGCATTACACATTTCACTGCACTGTGCTATTCCTATCTAACATTTCAAACTCCTTTTGAGGTCTTCTGGGACTACAGCCTTCCTCTGGGGCTGAAACAGCTGTTCAATAAGATAGAAGGCATCTGTGATTTTGAGCAAATACATGGTTTGGCTCAGAGGCAGCAGAGTTCTGGGATACTGACAAGCAGCATGTCATGGCCTTCTGAATCTGGCAGGCGTCACTCACAAAAGAAGCTAAGAGAAATGCTGGCAAGCAGGTTCACAGATGTAGCAGAGTTGCCTCTTGGGTTCAGCTTATAGGAGGTGACAGACAGTGAAGTGCAGCCTAAGAACAGAGCAGCCTCCTCTGGGAAAAGCCTTCTGAGAGAGCTTTCATCAACAGAAAGCACAATGCTTCTCTACATTTCAATCTCACTGCTTATTCTTCTATGGAACTTTCTTGCCAAAAATAACCACAAAAGGGTCAGAAGCTAAGCCAAAGGTCCATCTAAGCACAGCTAGCATTTACTTGTTCACAAAGTTTTTGGAAACACGCACATTACCAGCCAGCTCCGACAGCAGGGCTTCAGCACGCGGAAAAGAAAATCCACTTTTTCAAACTAAAAATAAGCACGACATGTTCCGGTGCTTAATTTAACTGCAGGCATTTCTGATTCTTTCTTTTGCATTCTGTAAACCAATGTCTTAAATCAAGAACAACGGTGACAGACAAATCAGGCTGGAGAAAAGGGAGGACCTAAATCTCAGCCTCAACTTTGCCTCACATAGTTTCAGAAAGCGGGCAGCAGCCAGTGCTTTTCTTGTGTGTAAATATGGATATAGGCAGCACTTAACTGAATATAAAGTATCCCTGCAGTCGTGTGGCCAGTTTCCTGCACTGTGAGGAGAGAGTTTGCAATGCTCTAGAAAGTGCTAATAAAATAATGGATGTTCCCTTTGCTTCTTCCCAGTAAAGACCTACTTTGTGAACACAGCTGAAGGCCTGGGGTCTTCATAAACCTCCCCTAAAGTACAAGGGATGAGTATGGTACAAGCCCCCTGCTACAGTCTTTATCACAACGCATTCTTCCAGCAGAAAAAAAGCAATATAGGAAGGCAGTAGAAAACACTAAAGCTGTTAATTTTGAAACAATCTCTATGGAGAAGGACGCTTTTCTCACGTGTTGCAGTTTGTTTCTACCAGAATGGTTATTTTACCAACGAATGCACTTAATGAGCTGGACCAGGAACTCATGGTAAATGACACAAGAGAAGCTAAAAGCCATGACTCTATGCTGACTGCAATCTCCACTAACTAGAGGTAGCACATACATCAGGAGCAGAGAGGCTTTCCTCTGTGAGTCTGTTGCAATCAGTTTTCCCTCCAGATGCTGCACAAGTTGTGTTCTAAAGGACCATGCAAATGTGGAGCAAAACACCACTGTCAAGACAGGCTATTCACCTTGCTGTACAGCAAAGGACACGCTCTATTTACATTTTATTTCATCTTATTGCTTGGAAGATGAAAGTGAGTTTTCTGATAGCAAAGCTTTGAGTAGTGGCATTTGTTACCTAATGAAGTCTGGAACAGCAAGCAACACTGCCCATCGTGAAATTACAGAGTAAGACAGTTTTGAGATGCAAAATTCAGTTCAGAGCATTAGTCAGATTTGAGCAGCAAAAGTAAAATGAAAAAGGAAATTATACTTTCTGAAACACTGTATATATTTGTATAACATTCATCCCTCTGTGATGGTACTGCAGCCAAAGCATTTTTCACACCAACCCCTGTTGTCTCAGAGACAGTAACATCAGAAAAGCAGAGTTCGGGCCCTACAATATTCATGGAATTACTGTATTTCTTAGCCCCTTAAAACAATCTCTAACTATTTAACACTAAATGTCTCTGAAAATAGCTAGAAAATATGCTTGCATATTTTGACTAATTATGTTTATATTTTAAAATCACCATTAATAATGCTTCAGATTAAGAATCATGTTAAATGAAGAAACAATGACTGTAGAGTATTACAATTTTAACGACAGAAACTAAGATAAATGCAGTATGTCTAAGTAGCAGCTCTGGAAATAATTCTGGCAATTAAAAAAAAATTTGCTTCCTTAATTATCACATATTGCTTTCATCAGCTTTAAAGTAGGGTGCTTCTGCCAGCGTAGTATTTTATGTCAAATGCACATGCACACACAGAGCTAATTCCAACATAAAAAATCTTTTCAGCCTGTCTCTGTATGTAGATTGATAAATAATTCTTGCAGAAACATTTGAAGCATCCAAAGAACAGGAGGACATACTTTACTTTTATCCAAAGCAGTTTATAACTGTCATTTGTGAATACTGAGAATCACTCAGTAGAATGGGGAAATTCTTGCACTGACTGTACTACTGGTGGATGAAAAATGTACGTGCTTCAGGGGGAAAGGAGACAGTTCTAATATGAACTAAGGCATCTGAGGACAAGGGCAGGGGACAGCAGAGAGGGTTTTTTTGTTGAACATTTCCTAGAAGACAACATCTATAAAAAAGCTATGCCTACTAATAACTAAAAACACAGAAATTGCAAAGTTGGAAAGGAAAAATACCTCTTCTGCATTGAGATTCACAGTTCATTTGATATTGGGCAAATACAATCAAATATGAATTTCGTGCCAGTGATGTATTCTCTAAAATATAGCACATGGCAACACTTGCAGCGAATCCAGGCTCCCCAAAACCTACAAAAGGCCTTTCTTCCAGAACACAAATAAGGTATTTCAAAGAGGGATTAGACTACCCAGAAGAAAACACATTGTTTAAAGAACAGTGGTTCATGTCACAGAAGTGAAATCCCTGTGCCCCAAACAAATACAGAAGTGCCACGGTTAGAGAATCACTGATAATTTCAGTTGGAAAGAAGCTCTGGATGTCTCTGGTCCAACTCTGCCACCCTAAGCAGGCCCAGCCTTTACGTTAGATACAGCTGCAAGGTCAGAACAGTTATAAAGGCCATGCATGTTCCAGGTGTGAATGTCACAGAGAGCGGAGATTCTCCTTCCTCTCTGGGCAAAGGATTCTAATTTAAATGTCATTTAGGTGGAGCTGTATGTATGTGCACATCTCAGTTATAACTATGAACAAGGAGAAGCTCAGGCGCTGGGATATCTTGGCAGGCACCTGTAGGAAGCTAGATTGCCAGCTGTGGCTTTACCTTGGCAATGAAAGTCTGTGGCTTTATTCAGTCCTTTGCCTTTCCCAGGAGCACTGCATGTTCCAGATATATCTGTGTTACGAGACCTGGAGAAAATAGCCATCTATCAGATGAACAGACTTGGCATTTAATGAGGAGTTTGGTGGGCAGCAACCTTCTTTTAATTAATGCAATATTAATATGCAAATTAGAAAAATGCTTAACAGAAGAAAATCCATATAAATGTTATGCTTGTGCATATAAATCATTCCTTATTATATGGATTACTCTGCCCTTGACAGCTAATGTTAAGCAGAAGGAGAGCATTCTGCAATATCTCTAAAACAACAGGAGATTCCAGTCCCAGGTACAACATTATTTTATCCCCCTGTGCTGAAAACCACCAAGGTTAATCCCGAGAGGAAAGGGAAAGATACATGAAGACAAGTCAAATAAAAAGCTCTTCTGAGAAGAGCGGGTAAAGAAATAGTTACAATAATTGGCAAGATCATTTCAACTCAAGTTATATTTTTTACTTCATTAGACAATAGGGAAGTGGAGTAAATGATGTGTAAAGTAAGTGCTCTTGTTTTAGAAAATTAATTACAAAAATCACTTTCAAATGGGACTAGAGGTATGTAGAGGCTTATTTGATGAGATAGCATAGCCAAATCACAGGGATCATTCGTGAATCCCATTAAATTAAATTAAGAATCTGAACAAATATGCCAGGAAGAATAAACAGATGTTGGATTCTGTCCCACTTGTTTTCTTGGGGGCTTTCTTCTAAGGCAGTATTTGTGTATCACTTCTGTTGACAGAACTTTTCCAAAGTCAACTTTTCTGGTCACCCTATACCCTAATATTTACTATAAAAGAATGAATAAGCCCATGTGCAATTGATAAGAAAGATAAAACTGTGGCATTTAGTTTTGTGCTTGACTATAGAGGTTAACAGAAAATAGTTCACCTTGAGACAGATGGTGGGAGGATGAGGAGGGTGAAATTTTTTTTGCTGTAGAGTGAAATGCAATTTCTGGTCACTCTTTCTTCCAGTGCCAATTACCATTTACTCTGCCCTTTGAGGGTTACCTCACACTGGTTGTGAAATACCTCCACTGGTAACTCTGTTAATATGTAAACCTCCTTTGGGTACATATTGCCTCAGAAATTTTAAAAATAGGAAATATTATTCAGACCATACACTCATACTGTAGCCCAGACAAATGCCTTGTATTTTATCCAGTAATTCCTGAACATAGCTCAACAGATTGGAGTAGAATTTAAGACTACAGACAGACATCAATTTGTAACTAATAGCCTTTTAAGACTAAGACGAAGAAAGTACTAGATCTCTCAGAAGCTGTTTCAGGGTCTCATTACTTTCACCGATAACATTATTTGCATTTCTTCACTTCTTGATCCTTTATTTATTACACAATTGAGGAAGGGAAAAACAACGTTTTATTTGAGCCAAAGGTTACACAAGTCTTTCTGGAATCACTGGCGAAATTACAGCTCAACTTTCTGTCACGCTTGTAGAGAGTGAATCATGGGCTGTAAGCCTTCACTTAGCTTTTACTTTCAAGATAATACTCACTGTCTGCTGGAGCAATCCAAGCAGTGGTGAGGAAGAATGCTTAGTTCTAAAAATACTTTTATAATATATATGAGCTGGTAAAACCCTTGTTGCTCCAGAGAAAGGTGCAAGAAATCTTGAAATGGATCATTTTCTTCTTCCCAAGCCATAATGTGTACCATGAAGCATGAGGGTTAACTGCTTTTTCAAACTCACATTAATTTTAGTATTATGATATCATTATTTGTATCAAGCATATTAATAAAGTCAAACCTTTGGATGTTGTATCTGATAGCGTTAAATTCTGAGCCAGCTGTATGGGCTGTGGGGAATAAAACAACCCATCAACTCCAAACCTTTTCCATTAGATAACCAGAATAATATGTACAAAATATGCTTATTTTATAAAGAAGGATGACATGATGATCTTGTTTTTGAATCTGCGGTGAGCCAGATGTGAGCACGCAATAAAGAATGATATGAAAAACTCTTTACGTCCCTTTTATGAGCTCAGCTTTGTATCCAATTGAGTGACACTATCCCGGGGTAACAAAGACACAAACACCATCAGACATCCTGAAATTCCCAGCATGCAGTTGTTTACTGGCTAGTAGCTTATTTTGTTTTGACAAGCTTGTAGAAAATACCAATTACACCCCAATGGGCTGTCCTAATTAAGCTTGAGGTTCAGTTTAAATTAAGAACAGTTACCACTCCTGGTTTTAGATTTATACTGAAAAACAACTTTTGAAAGAGCAACCTATGCAGCTATATATGCAAGAAATATCAGAAACGTGCTTGGGACCTGTACCTTCTGGCAATGAAATAGACCCATTTCTCTTAACCTGTGCCTGGCATGTTTTCTCTGCGACACTCAACCAAACCCAGCACAGTGACCCAAAAGAGCTCCTCAGTCCACAGGGAGTGGAGCAGTTAGAAGAAGTGGAGCTTCTCTTTGGAAAAGTTCATATTAGAAGCAGCCATGATGAGGTGACAGATTTCCATGACACCTGCTGTTACCACTTGGGATCTTTAAAAATTGATAGGAACCACAATAAATATTTCATAATGCTTTATTTACAAAGGGTTTTTCATGGAAAGTGGTCATATTTGAGTATCTTCCCCTGCAATTTTGCAAGCATTTCAAGGTACAATCAGATTAGCTTGACAGGATGCCTGTAATTCACTTTGTGCTCACACAGCAACTTTTTTTGCCTTCAAAACACAGGTTCTTTCTCTCCCATCGATTGTTTTAGGGCAGCATGGAACATTTTCAGTCTTTCTTTGCCAGGAAGCACAAGTTCATATAAAATGTTGATTTATTCTTCCACCTTTGATCTACTTCTGTAGATCATTTTTTGGTGTTTGCTCTGTGCTCTTGATCAGAGAATTACTTGTTTGTATCTGGTGCACAGTGGAACAGGGAAGCAAGGCCAGCGCAGACCCTGCACACTGGTAATCACACAGAACAAAGTGGCATATTCAAAGGGTAGTTTGGTCAATATTGACCTACTGGAAATTAAAAGAAGCGAAAATGGCAAAAATTAGACTAGGATTTAACTAGTACCAGCATCAATATTTAAATACAGAATATTAGATCAAATACCTGAGCTCAGGTGGGGCTGGTATTTCACAAGATTAACTCACTGTTGTCTAGTGTCCACATCGGGCATAACAGAAAAGGTTTGTGACTGCAGGCAGGATGGAGGGAGACAGATTCAAAAAGAAAGGGTGCAGGAATCCATCCTAATGCCCCTTCATTCTGCCAGTGAACAGAAGATGTAAGTCAGTTCATCATGCATCATGTTCACGGTCATGGGACCTTCTCTGCTACAGCTGATATTAGGAAATTGTATTCTGAAATGCTTATAAATGTGGCAAAATATGTGCTGGAGGTCACCACTTTCATTATGTGGGAAAGTTCACAAGGTGCTTTGAGCACAGAACTGGGAAAACCATACTTATGAGTACCCTTGTAAATAGGCAGTAAATGAAAAGATTCTTACCCACTCACAGAGATTAAGGGTTAGATTCTATAATCTTAGAAGTCTTTCTCAACCTAAATGATTCCGATTCTGTTTAGCACAAGCAGCTCCTATTATCAAATTAGGGACTGTATTTCTGACTCTGTAATGTTTAGTGTCACAGTAAAAGCTGATGCATGGATACAGTCAGAGTCTTCACAAGACTTGTTTTCTTTTCTGGCTTTTTAATTTGTAGTCCACATATGCAGTTTCTAGCTTGCCATAAATGCCATCAAAACCGGTACTTTCAATTTTCCTTAGAAAACACAGTGTAGGCTGCAATTTGCAAGTGTTATGTATTTCTGTGACTACAGCAGAAGATGCATTCAACAAAGCAGTGTTAGGGCTTCATGAAGACCAAGTTGATTTTAATGGCAGAAAAAAACCCCTTCTCTGCCACCAGCAGAGGACTGAACTTCAAACACTCAAACTCTTCATAGGAAAGAAAAAGGCCAGATGTTTTCTCAAGAGCAGCACCCGAGTATTTGCTGTTCACAGCACTAAATATTTATGATTTCTGAAAGATTTGCTGGAAAATAATAGTTGCTGGTCTGAGCAAGTTTCCATGTCAACTGCCGGCATCACTGAGATGCTTCCTGTTCTGTATTTTGGTCACTCACTTGACTTTAAATAGAGGGTTGTTTCATAAATCACTGATTTATTCTTGAAGCACATTGGTAAAGCACTGAAAAACATGATGTGCCAGGCAGTCTGTGTTCTCTAGAGGTACCAGACTGACTGAGGAGGTGTTGAAAGAAACCGACTAAGAAGTAAAAAGCAGTGTTTGGTACTACATGTTCACAAGTTGTCAGTGAGCTGCAGCTATCCAGAGAGGGCTTACCCAAGACGGAGGGCAGCATATGATCCCAGCTGTTCTGGACTATAATCTCTCAAGTTCCTGGTCTCACTGCTCCAGCACAGATTTTTCTGAAAACAGCAGCAAAACACCATACGATCCAGAAATATTTAATCCTCTTTTGCCTTAACATTTAATTGCAAATGACTTTGTTTTAAAAGCAAAGAACTCACCAATAAGTATTTTAGTACTACACAATGTGCTTGGATTGGGCTGTGGAAGGATGAAAATAAAGCAAAGAGATAACTACTTTTAAAATACATTATTAACACTATAAATTTAAATACCAAGTACACTGGAATCAGAATGTAAAAAGCACTCATTAACATACAAAAAATGGGTATGAAAAAAGCCATTAATTTGCCATGAAATCAAGAAATTTAATGTTTAGCAGTGGCGTTATTTCATTTTTATAGATTATCTTCTGCATCTTTTTAATATAGCTCAATGTACTGAGCAGCCAGTTCTGAGGCTTAAACTTTCTTCAGTTAAGCTTCATTAATAATTTATTATTAGAAAGAGCCATCTAAAGTTTCCAAAGCCACTTCAATAGCAAAATGGGGAGGGGTGTGTGGGAGGGGGTGTGTGTGGAGGGAGGGGGGCAATGCAGCCTTACAAAATACAGCTTTAGTCTGCAAAATCAGATGGAGAAATCAGGCATACTGTTAAATTAAGCTGTAGCTTTATGGATACTTTATAAGTCATAGCAGTATTTTTATCCTCGATAATTTCTGTTAACAGTACCAGTGTGCCGCTGTAGCTGAGGCTCAATTAGCACTAACATGTGATATCCACGGGGTGTTTCACTTTATGAAACCATTACATTTCAATTGATATTTTTTCCTGCAAATTTGCCACTGAAATTGACTCTTTTAATCATTTGGGGTACTGTGCATTTTAACAGACTTGCGTTTTCTGGTAGAGTGTCTCACTTGTGCCAGTTATTTCTCAACCAGGAAAATACAGTCAGAATAATCGCCCTGAACTGGGGCAGCTTTAAACTGGAGGTTTAGTGGGTGTCTGTGTTGAAGAATCAAGTGTAAAGATTTTTGCACAGAAACTCAAAACCCGTCCCTTGGTTGGGATTTTGTTACGGACTAAATCTTCTTAAGCAATCGTCTTCTTGCCTCTTTGGCAAGAAAGCTGCTGCTGAAAGTTATGGATCTTCTTCTGTAGAAAGAACATTTACAGACTAGGAGCTTCCAGCCTGGAAAAGCTCAAGGAACATGCTACAAAGAGCTGGTCTCCATGAGTGGCATGGCAGCAAAAGAGCAGCAATGATTATACGCTGGATCTTCTGAAACAGGAATGAGGGAGCATCTAGCAAAACTAGCAAACTCAAAGTAGCTATACTTCTTCATATCATGAGCTTGAATTCCTTGGCATGGGATGCTGCAGATGCCGGAAGTTTGCATAGATTGAAATGTCATTGAAAAATTCCTGGGAGAAAATCCATTAAAGACTCGTCAGCTGTGAATGCAATAGCTGCTACCTGTTCCTTTTCCCATGAAAGATTCTTAAGAAAACAGTACATATAAACTTCACTCCCTCTTTCTTTGAGGATTTTAATTGTGCATATGCACCTTTTACATCACTTCACAGCATTTCATGTGCCTTTCCCATGAAAGGGCCTGAAGCCTATCCAGGTGCATGGGACAATGCAGACTGCTGCAGAACTGCACCAGGAATTGGATCCACCCTTTCCCTTTAGAAAAGTGAAGATTAAGGAAATCAAGTTTCTGCCAGGAATCCAAACTAACCCTCTCCTGGACAAACTCCTACCCCATGTTTGCTCAAATAGACAAGAAAGGACTGTTACAATAACCCACCAGAAGAAACGCTGACTACAGAGTAATGGCTTTGAAGTGCTGGACTGCTCCCTTGAAGAGGCACAGGCAGCTCTGGCAGGCAGAGGAGGTGTGTTTAAGCAAGTAAAAAGTCAGGAGTTGTACGTGGGGATGGAATTAAGACCCAGTGAGCAGGAAAGCAGAGTTCATAGTTCACTAGGGAATTATATTTCACTCGCAGTATAAGAACCATGCATAGCAAGTAATAGCTACAGATTTACTTGACAACCTTTATAGAATGTAATTCATTATCAAATGGGATTCATTATCAAACATTTGTAGAAGATGAACCTTGATTTAATTTCTTTCTGATCCCTTTCAGTCCTTGATTTCATTTATTTCTAATATCTGCTGACCTTGACAACTTAACTGGTATCTTTCTGAAGCAAGAAAGCTCTTTCTCATGCCTGAGCCTGTAGCTTCCGCAATACCACTAGATCAAGACTGAAAGTTCAAGGTACTTGCCAATATTTGCAGTTGTAGAAGGAAACACTGCCAAGGTTTAACAATTATCCTCTTCACCCTCATCAGGCAGATTTTCTGAAGGACTGCGAAATGAGATTGAACAATATCTGTGGTGGGCAGGCAGTGAAGAAAGCTTGCTAATAAATGCCCTCACTTAAAAACACACAAGCACAGTTAACTACTGCCTGACTGGGGCATGACCCAGAAACATTCGTGTGCAGTGTAAGTTCTACTTCATGCCCTGCGCTACATATCTGCAGCAATGGTATTTTATGTAATATAAGTGATAGTGGCACAAGATAATAGTAGCAAGAGAGGAAGCTCCTCCATATTTGAAATAACATCCGGGGCACTTATGAAGGACACGGTTTTTTGCTGAGTCTCTGGGCTGAAGCTGCGGCCAGTTTGTGTGAGACACAAGGGATACAGCAGGACACAATCACTGTAAAGCACTTTAAGAGCCTTTCTTTTCTTCTGTACCTACAAGGTACTACTTCCAGCCAGTTTCTTGCTGCTCACTTAGCAGTAAAGACTGAAAATGGCAGTAGGTTTTCTTTGTGCTGCCTGTTACCATGGGTTACAAACTATCTGCCATTCAATTCTACAAGCTTTTCCTTTCATCAAGGGAGAAGCAGTACAACGCTAACCAAGCAGTTCCTGGAAAAGACTTGTAGCCCATGTGGCTGCAAAGGGATACTGCACCACTTGAACTAAAAAAACCCCAACAAACCCACAAAAAACTCAAGCATATTAAAATCAAGCTACTGTCCATATGACCTTGCACTTCACTATCAGCTCAGTTTACACAGTTCAGTGGCTCAGCATAAAACCTCATTGACTTGAAAGAAGAAGTTGTGCTATTGGGATTTTCTTTAGCCAGCAGTCACAGAAAGGGAAACAAGCAGACACCATTCTTATTTAAGATGCTTTGTGGCTATGCAGCATTCCTGTTTGCTTGCACTGGATATTTAACAGAAAACAGATTCAATAATTAAAGCGCACTGCAAAAGCCACTTCAGGAAACTTGCATCATGCTATCTCGTATTGAAAACCCACCTTTAAATATCACTCGGGAGAGCATCAATGCCTTCAACTGATTGAGGTCCCCTTTCCAAACTCCCTTAACTTAGGGAAAGCTGCCACAGAAACAGAGCAGGTTTAGCTCGGCCTTGATTTAACTTGTCCACTGCAAAAAACATACAGCAGAAGCCTGATCTCACTATTGATTCAGCAGGAGCAAGTTTCAGTCTGCCAGCGTTACACATCAAAGTGCTACTGCAGTAATGACATTTTTCAGGCATTTATGCAGATTTCTTCTAAAACAGGAAAGAAATGACAATATCTAAAAATTTGAGCCATCACATTTCCAGCACATAACTTCCACTTCACAAGTCACAGCACTCAATTTGTCCAGTATTTCTAAGACTGACAGAGATTCCCAGACATTATCATACAATAAATGCAATATTATTACCCATTATGTCACTGTCTTGGAAAAAAATTGCTTGACAATGTAAGGCTTTACTGGGTTTTGCTGCTGCTGTTCCATCACTTACATACACAATTTTCTTTTGAATGTTGACTGAATTTGCCATTATGAACATCTTATGTACCTGACCTAAAAAAACTGTACATTGGCGTACAAAACCATGTATTTAATATTGATGACAGAATTGCATTTTTTGGATCCTCTGCAAATGTCTGACAGTTTATGTGCTTGAAATAAGCTGCACAGCTGTAAGGACCAGAAGTTACTGATTCTTCTCTGGAAAAGGCAAACATACTTAAAATTCTGCTCCTGAAAAATGCCTGGAGCTCATGGACAACTCTCCCAAACATGCACCAAACCCACATAACATCAGACTTCCTGGTGGAGTCCTGCATGGTATGTAAATGAGTAGAAACCAAGTATGCAAGACCATGCAATTAAAGTAGGATTTTTTTATTCTAATTAGAGGAACAAATTATTCTCATTATTAAATATAATTTATTCATTTCCCATTACCAAAATTCCAGTTTGTGAAGTTTCATTTTCTGCAGTGAGTTACTTTGATCAGTGTCCCCGTTCTCTACATCCTGCCACGGATGTGCACAAACCTTGTCGTGTAACTGTGATTTTTAAATCAAGTAGATTTAATATACCTCATTTATCCTTCCAAAATGTATCTTCTGTCTGTTACAGCTGAGGCAAGCTCAGTGAAAGGAACATTTTCCAAAATCACGTTTAAGCAGACTGCAAGTGTATGGACCGTGATTCCAGAAGTCCCATCAGCTCTACAGGGGCTGGCCCCTTACTCCCAAGCCAGGCACGTCAGGCCTGAGGACCACTGAATCAGCAATAAACTACCAGCACACTTCTCAAAATACATTCACAGGGTAGGGAAAAAAGAAACAAATCAAGCTAACACCTGTCTGATTGAGAGGATCTTTTATGGCCATTATGGTCAGCAGGAAAAGCAACTGTGACCAGAATCCAAGTGTTTTCATTTGGGAATTGTTTTTTTAGTTTTTGCCTCTAAAGCAATGGGACTGTTCAATAAACTGTTGCACAAAAGCATGCTGCTGCTTGATGAAAGCTGCTCATTCTGTTTTACTGACTATAATTTATGCTTAAAGGTGCTTTCATTTTAGTTATGTTAAAACCTTGTGCGCATGCACACAGTACAAAAATACTACAGACTGTTAATTATTTAGCCATGCCTCAATGCTGGCCAAGATAACTGGAGCATTATACAACCATGGAATTTTTAATAGTTACATTTCCTGATAAGTTTCTGCTATCTTGGATGACTTTATATGCCCCATAACTAACGTCTGCTCTATATGAAATGTTAATGATTTCTCTGTTTACACACAATAATCTGCTGGAAAATGCGGATTTTCTGATGGGTTTGGGGAGTATTTGTTTTCTCCTGAAACAGCGTGAAAGAAAAGACAGAAAATCTTCTACCGTTTTTGTATCTGTGTTCAACCTCAAATTTATGTATTATTAAACTCACTAATAACAGGTCTTTCTCAATCGCCTTGTGTTCAGGTGTCTTCATTTTCCTGGCTTCAGTCTGCAGTCGTGCTGTTTTGGTAGGTTTCTTGTCCCCCTTCCAGGCAGGCTCACATTGCTACAAGAATTTTTTTCCCCATAATTTATTTTATGCCCTCAGAAAAGCCAGTACCTTCGAAGCACCAACAGGAAAACACAGTAAGGGAAGGGAAGAAATTAATCCAGCCTTTTGAAAAAATCCACTTGCCCATCAATAATTATTGTATCTATACCGCCATTTCCACAAACCCTGCCATGAGTCTGAGGAACATAAATGAAATCCTGGAGTGGCTGTCAAGCAAGATTGCTTTCACTGGACAGGAAGGCATTGCCGTTGGATCAGAAGGGTGTGTTGACTGATGGCACATAGAACTATGCTTCACAGCATCTTTAGGCCAAACTGACATTCAAAGCACGCGTCCAAGTACCTCATGGGTTATTTTTCACCATCCTTCACACTGTCTCCAGCCTCCCCCTCTGCCACATCCCAGCACCCTGCAGCCCGTACTCAGCCTGTCTACACCCAGTTAGCTAATGCTGTGGCCTGGGCTGTCTCCCAGCTTGGCAGCAGGCAATCACTCAGAAAGCCAATTTCACATCTTTCTTGTCTCCTCATCCCACCTCCTTTCTGCTCCAGCCCTATGGTTTAAGAGGCAACTAAAAATAATATTGTTGGGCTTTGGATGTTATTGACACAACCAGTTCTCAGCTTCCTTGGATTAATGATGTCTGGCTTGGCTGTGATGCCAAATCTAGTTATTTTCTTGCAAGTTGCATAGTACCTCCTGAAGGCCTCAGTTGTATAATTCTGCAAGAAAGCCAGCAGCAGTTGAGAAGAAAGTTTCTAGGCTACGTGTTTGTGGTGAAATGTTTGCAAACACAAGGAGCTTTATACCCCCAGGCTCCAAAAAAGGCAAAGCCAAAAAGATCCTACGCTGTTTTCTTTTTTCTTCATGACTTAGAAATTCATGTAGTGAATTTTCTGTGCTCTGAACTCACTTTTCAGTGCATGGGTTTGGCATTACTAATGTAAATACTCGGTAATCAGCACAAAGTGACCCTTTGTTTTGTGATCCAAGAAGTCCGTTATGAGACATTTCCCCATGTGACAGAATTTTCGTGGACTATAGCATTAGATGTTATATCAATGTTGCAGGCTCTCAAATAACAAAATCAATCTTACAAATCTTCATTTCAAGGCACTATATAACCAAGACAAGCCAGGTAAGAGTTGAGGATTCGCTGTGACTAAGCGTCCTTTCAAAGTCCTAGAAACGAGCCTCAGACACTGACGCAATGTTGGTTGTCATATTTTGTTTGCTATATTGCATCAAAAAAGAGAAAAACTGCAATTCACATTACCATGTAATTGTAATTCTAAGATATGGGCTGCTTTTTATTGTAGACTGAACTGAAATAATTGAATTATTTCATGTATATTGAATTATGCTGGTCTTTTTCAAGCTGAAAAAGGTTTTTTTCTACTTTATCACCTGTGTATGGTAGGATGAAAAGCTTCTGCAGTTATTTATCAAAACACTGCTTTTTAATCATTCTCTCCTCTTCTGCCTACTGGCTGATATACAAATGGAGGCTTACAGAGAAATCTCTACTATCAATTTATATTCTACATTATCTTATGTCTGCCAACATCATCCTTTCTGGAATTATCCTGAAAAATGCATAATAACTCACATCAAAATGTAGCACATGGAGCTCTTCTGACCAGGAACTCTGAACCACAAGCCATACATAATGGCAAGTGAGATCCCACTAACACACATCTGAATGACATGAAAAATTAATGCTGCATTAATGGTCTGCCTGAATGTTAGTTACATGTCCTGAAATCATAGAAGATGAAGGAGGTTAAACACAGCTTGCAAGTTATCACCTCAAAACAGCCTAATACACAGGAGCACACTGAAGACACTGGCTAAATTCCTTGGTCCCTAGGTATTCCCACAGAGCACCCAAGATGCACATCACCTTTTTAAGTCACAGAATCACAGAACTCATTAGGGCTGAAAAAGACCTCTGGAGATTATCTAGTCCAACCCCCCTGCCAATGTCCAGCACATCCTGGTCACGCCCAGGAGATGTTCATCAAGTTGCACATAACAATAACAGATTTTAGCATCTACCACCTTAATCAGATGGATTGCATGTGGCTGAAGTCAGCCAGACTGAGGGATCATTCTGACTTCAGCTGAACTCTGTTCACTTAAAAATAGAAATATTAATTCTGTGGAAATGTCAATTTCATGCACACACACACAGAAAAGGAGGGTGGGGAGATTTTAAATCAGAAGTGTACGTCTCATCCATTTCAGCCAAGTCAGTAATTTGAGTTCAGCATAGGACTTCACACTGAAACTGAAATCATTGTTTCCACAGATATCAAGTTGAATTATGAGCTGCAACTGAAAGTAGATAAAAAGATTCCTTTGCATTCACAGGATTTATTACATTTAATCTACTCCATTCTATTACATGTTCACCAGCTATTCCCCTCCTCCAGGTGTCTTTCACTAGGAGACAGCATCTGGCACAGTCCAGATGGAGGCCTGGGCAGGATGACGGAGAGGCAGGATAAATTGTCTCACATAAGGGCACTAGAATCTTTCCAGGACATTTCCATATGCTAGTACGGATCCAGTCATAGCAACAGAGTTGTTACATTCCTTGTGGAATGCAGGAATACACATAGAAGGTTTATCTAGGCATATTGAACACAGGTGTGGGTAGTCAGCATGCCAAGAGGAATATCCTTTATTCTATCATTACAAGGCACTTACAGAAGCTATTATGGTTAATATAGGAACATATGGAAGAAACCTATTATTATTTATGATATGTAAATATGAACAGTAGGACTTCAGCTCTCGACCTTTATCACTGGCAATTTCTTGCCTGGCTCCCTAGAATTTATAAACAGGAAAATGTGACCCATCTGAATGTACAAAAGCACACTGCTTGCTATCCTCTGCTGCTTAATAGAATTGTGACTCTGACAGTCACCCAAAGCAAAATGCGACCTTCTGTGTATTAATGGTATTCACAAGGCATTAGGTAATTCCAAGACAACATGTGTCTGCTGAAGTGCCAAACAGTAAGCTCTTGGGAAGGGGTGGTGAAAGTCTTCTGCACGATGTGGCAAACAGCACGCAGCAGTCTCAAAGTGATTTGCATCACTCAAAGAAGTCAATTTATGTTGTAAATAGAACTTTTCCCTGCATTCAGGAGGTGGCACAAACAAGCAGACAGGCTCAGGACAGTTTCTCTAAAGATTTTCATGTACATAAGTCTATCATCTGCACGTCAATGACAGGAAAATATTCCACTCGTTTTTAAGAGTCCTCCACCCCAATGCACCCTCCCTTCTTCCCTATGTCCAGCTGTCACTCAGTTCAAATGACATTGTTGTTATTGCAGTTGTCAAGGTTTCAGAAGGGCAATACCAAAAAAGGTATTCGGTTTGGAAAATATGTTATGTGTTCTTGGAACTGCATATAATTGGTGACCTCATGACTTTAAATATAAACACTGAAACCTAAGTATTTATCTAAAGAAATAGTAAGATTTCATGCACACTTTGTTAATCCTGCTCTTTTAAGGTGATTTGAGGAGATCTCTCTTTTTGTTCCTTTTTTGTCAGGATTTGCTTCTTGGTAGTTGGCAGCACCTGCCAGTGTTGAAGGCAGTGGGCAAGTGCCCATATACTTCCCTGCGAAGGCTCAGTGCTACCCAGTCCTACCTCAGGGCAGCTCTGCCAATATGCCTCAACACCCACCTCAGCATCTAACTCTATCCCTCTCCTCTCCACCTGTCCTTTTTAGGTCTTGTCATTTACTGTGCTATTGAGATGCTCCCCAGGATCACAAAACAGATCTGTAACAGGGACACAGATGACCTCCAGAAGGACTGCCATAATGAGTGAGTCCAAAAGTCCACCACATTCAGCATCTCCCAACAACGACCCGGAGCAGATGCTTAGGAAAGGAATATTAGTAGCAGGACAGGCAGAGAAAGACTTCCCAAAAGCACTATCAGCATGTCTTTAGCTCACCTACAACACACGTCTTTATTTCCATATATTCTTAATACAATTTGCATCAGAAACAAATTGTGTCAGGGTGCCTTTCTATTACGTCATGAACAGTGGGGTCTAAAAGTTGATTCATAAATGACCTCTACTGTTGTCAAAGACCCACTTACTTATAGATGGCACAAACCAAATCTCAGGATGTATACATAAACACAAACAAGAGACAAGTTCCAGGGACTGATGCAATTATCTGTGTTTTGAAAGCACATGAGACAACTCTCACCCCTCTTCCGCTGGAGCCTTTTGGAAGAGGAGCAGGTGTTGCTGTCCCTGTGGAGAACCCATGCAGCAGAGAGGCTTTCTGTACATACTCATCAAAGGAAAAGGAGCAAGAGAATGGTGACTGAACAAGGCCTCCTCTTGCAGAGACTTCCCTGGCAGCCTGCAGGCAGGGCAAGCAGCAGGCAAAATCACCTTCATTATAGATGGACAGCATCACATGCAGAGGGAAGTGCAGAGTGTAGTGTAAAAGCTCCATCTGCTCACAATTTGACTGCCTCTTTTGCCTGACTGTAGCCCCAAGGAAGACTGCTGACACTTGTACCAGCATCCATGGATAGGAGGGGAAACAGATTTAACTTTCCATTTTATTTGAATTGAGCTGGGGAGGTTTTGTCTCATTGACACTGGACAGAATAAATACCTTTTGTCACTGCTCTGACGTGTACTGTATCATGCACATCACACATCTGAGTAAAAGTTTCCCTGCTCTTTCTAGTAATTACTGCGTGGCTGTAGTTTTAAGTACTTAATAGCTTCTTTCCTGCTCCTTCTAGTAACCACTGTGTGGTTTTAGCTTTAAATAGTTAATAGCTCTTTGTATTTTCCAACTAGGCAATTCTCTCTTTTCACTCTGGAAGGCTGCAGTTGTTTACATGTTCCCTTAAAACACCCTGGTTACTTACAGGCAATGTGAACACAGGCACAAACTTTTTTCTTTCCTTTTTTAAATTGCTTTGTCTCTTTGGCTCCCAGGTTGTGGTCTTATCTGTTTTTAACTTGTAAATTCATTTCCTGTCTCTTATTTTTGTTGTTTACTACACAGTTCCTGAACTATGCTTTGCCTTTTGACGAACATTCCCTCTGGTAAAACCAGCAGTACAACAGGCCAAACAGGCAACGTCAACTGAACTCATTCTTCCAGTCAGAAGCAGAGCCACTCTTATTAGCGTAATTAACTTTTGTAGCTTACAAGAACATGCACCCTCAGTGATCTACAGTATGCAGCTGGTGATTAAATTCCAAAAAACCTCATTTCACCAAGACATTTTGTTCTATTCCAGTTCTCCTGGGATGATCACATGGTCATTCAGAAATTGTTGAGATGCACTATTCTGTCATTAAAAGGAGCTGAGAAAGCTCCTAGTACAGAGACACAGATTCTTTCTTTTGAATCAGACTACAACAGACCTAAAAATAACTGAGGAGAAAACAACACTATCTTAAAAGCCAGACAACAATAGATAAACAGAGCCAAGAAGCAAAAGCAACACACACCAAGAAAGTCCAAATAACCCCCCCAAACAATCAAAAAACCCAAGCAAAGACTGGAGAAAAAGAGCAATAAAGTGTCACTGGAGACTGTCACGAGGGATGGTGAAGGGAGAAGTGCACAACACCATGAACCAAATAGTATCTCCAGCTTTCTGCAGAGTAGCTGGTGGGGAAAGGGAAACCTAGTAGGGAAAGGGAAACCTGGTTGGGGCGGCCACATATCTGTGCACATCCCATGCGGGTACAGAGGCACCACCTAAAGCCAGCTCTCTCCCTGTAATCTCTGCACCTTGTGGGTACTGGATGTGCAATGGATGTTCAGATATTTCTAAATAGGTGGGATTTTCCCTGGCATTGCTGAATGTATCACTACTGTTTCTTTGAACTGCATATATTATGCATTTCTTCAATGAAAGGTGTAGTCACTGGCCTGAAGAAAAACACAGAGATCACTGATAGGCACTTTGTGTAATAACTAATGATTAGAAGGGATTCTAAGTCTCAACTGACTGTTGAGTAAAAGAAGGAAAACAGTAAGTCTTGGAAAGTCTGTTGAAGCTTTAGCAGAAACAATTCAAAAATTGGTTCTTGAGGGAAATTATTTCCTTAGATATTCACAAACCAAAGAATTCTTCTCCAAAAACATTTACTCTACATGAGAAACGTGGTTTTGCCATTAAAAAACTGCCTGAAAAGCAAGTTATTTTTCCCCTGAAAGCTGATTTTGTTAGACAAAAGTCAGTAATTCTCACTCAGTTCACCCCCAACATCACACTGAAGCTTAAGCTGCACAGTAGCCACCCCTCCTTCCCACAGATGCAGGCTTTCTTCCTGGATGTCTGGGGAGCAGTAAGTCTCACCCCACACTACCTCCTTGCACCCAGGGACCCTGCTTGGGCATCACCCTGCCACAGGGAGATACTCAGACTGCACCTCTCCAAGACAATTCAGACAGCACTTCTGGCTTACCCTACCCTGCTGCCTGCAGGTTGGATAAGCCTCTCAATGAAAATAGCTTTGTAATGCCAAGGGCTCACCAATGACTAGTATCTTCCTTTTGCACCATATAAGTGTGTATTGCACAAATTCCTGGCCACTTTGTAACCCCATCCTTTCAGCTCTTTTTTCTTGCCTATTTTCTTTTTTTAAATAGAGTCCTTGGATAACCTTCAGTTTCTTGCCTGACTGAGGGCGCTGCTTCAGTCCCATACACCTTGTTTTATTAGTCTTTTGCTACAGACATCTTCTTCACAGCTCATTCCAGATCTTCTAATAGAAATACTGTTTTTGTCTCCATGCCTCTCAGATGGTAAGGTTTTTAGCACAGGGACCAACTCATTTTTTTCTGTCAAAGAACACTCTTACTCCATCCATTGTAGACCTCCATGCAAATATTGTATATATAGGTTTATGGCACAAAGATACTGAACAACTGTAAATCTTAGTTACAAATCATGGTATATTCCCTGTTTAATAATTACATTATCAATCAAATAATATCTGTCTTGCTGAAATTAAATAATACATGGTTTTGGAAACTCTCACCTATAGCCAAACGTCAGTCACTGTGGAATGCTTGTCTGGAAGGATGAAAGATCAAAGAAGCCAACAGAAATATTCTACCCATTGGTGAGAGGTGAAATAAAAGACCCGGTTGCCTTAAAACTGAAAAAGCAAATAAATTCTCTGCTGCCCCAAACCCTGCCTAAACCTCAAAAAAATGTTAACATCTTACGCGTGTCAAGAGGGTTATTTATGAAACTATTTTCTTGTCAGCCACTGCAGTACATTCCGTCCCCTTGCTAAGATACTGTAAATTCATGAATGATGAGTAAAAGTCTTACTTTGGCAGAAATATTCATATTTATCTGAAAAAAGATTATCAGCTTACTTCAATACTGAGATAGTATTTCTACCACTAGTGGTATGCAATTATATCGTGCTCTCTCCCCGTGCTAAGGTTCTAATCTGTAGCAGACAGTGTTTGTTAGTTCAGTAAAGGATTTCAGTTTGATTGAAGCAGACTTGATTCTTTAACAGCTTCAAAGTTTTCTTCTAGCGTTGAATTTCCAGGCTTTGTGCATATGCTTTCTGTTGTGAACAACTGTCAGTAGTCTCCTGCAGGGAGAGCTGGGTGCTAAAGGCACTGCAATTGCCAGCCTGCCCTGCAGCTTCTGCGCATGGGTGCCCAAGCCTCTGCTTGTAGAGCTAGGCTTGTAGCAAATCTACTTCAATCAAAGCTGAAACTTCTCTCTGACAGGTTTTCATGTAACAGCCAAACTCTCACCAGCTGAGACTAAAGAAAGCTTCCTGTCCAAAGTGGTGGTTTTTCAGTGGACCAGGATGATTTATGCCAAATTTATGCTTTTCCAAAGTATCATGAGCTAGAAGGCGGCTGGTGTCTGGGAGATGATGGTAAGTGTGAATAGGCTCCATAAAGCAGTCTCACAAACAAACCAGTCACACAGATGCTTCCACTAAAGCAAAGTATGTTTTGTTTCCTTTTCCAAACCATAAAACAAGCATTTTATTGTTTAGGGGACTGATGATCTGAAACTGGATGAGTTTCTATGTCCGGTGTTAGGCTGGAGGTTGCACTGGATGATCTAATTGTCCATCTGCCTGTTAAAACTATGATCCTATGAAACACAAGATGTTTTTCAAAGAGACTTAAACAGCCCTTGTTTGAGAATGGCTGTAAACGGCTCTCCTCCCATCACTCTGTAGAGATCAAACAAACAAAAGGGACAAGAAACCTCCTATGTTGCAGCCCAAACTCCTCTCTGGGAGAAGGAAAGTCCCAAGCTGACTCCTCTGAAGCGAATCTCTTCCACATTTCAGAGACACCAGAACTGGACACTAATTTTCTCAGGTTTTGTTTCAAACAGTTGCATAAAAATAATTTGCTGTTAATAAAAACTAAATTGCAGCAAGTTTCAATAGAGCATTGCAGTAACTGAATGGTGGGCAATCCCAGGCAGGCACGGACACAGAAGCCCTACAAAGAGAGCTCCTCATGAAAGTCCAATACTCCCTGTCCCAGAAAACAGAATACATACAGGAATGGTGATGTCCTGCCTGAAAACTCCTGTGAGCAAACTGGTATACACTTGAGAATGGAATAGGAAAAGTTAATATAATTGAGTTTCCATTAATGGAATGTTAACCTCCTTGCTCATCAGAAAGAATGTGGATCATGAGTTTATAAATACATGTCTGTAATTATAATCATAATGCTTTATAAAAAAGAACAACCATTCTGGCTGGAAATTAGCTGTAAATTTCCACACAAACCTGAAATCTATTCTGAGCAAAGTGCAGTATGTGATCTAACAAATACCAATCTGGTACACGCTTCAAGAAGTCAGATATAAATCTGGGTAATGCTTTCAAATAGTCATTTACTAGCAATGAATGGAATACAAAAAGTGGGGGGAGGGAGGAAGCTTTCCCTGGGACTGACAATTCCAGCTCATTAAATCCTCACTTTTTTTAATGCAATGTTTGTTCTCATTATTTATCTTCATTTCATAACAGAACACTTGTTCTCAAGAAAACACAACTTTGTTCTCACACCCTTCACAGTACATGCCAAACTTTCTGTCTGACATATTTAGTTTTGTTGGTATTCCACTATGACTTGGAAAAACTAGTTACTGAATGACATAAGGGAGCCATAAGCTTTAGCAGAAGATGAGCATAATGCCAACAAGTTATCTGTAGAATCTGTTATGAAGTTAGCTGAGCTTCTGACCACTTGAAAAACAACCACTGATGAAACTCTAACACACACATATATTTACTCTTATCAGAAAGTCTTCAATATTTAGCCAGGGAAACAGCCTCAGATTTATAAGCATTTTCTCATAGTGCAGACCTTCCTTTTTTACAAAAGGCAGTAACCAGGTAAAGTCACAGCGGTAATTCAGACTTATTTATATTCACAATTTATATCAATTAGAACAGTTATTCTTTCATAAAACCACCACTAAAAAGAGTATATGCTTTGAGAGAGAACGGGTTGAAACCCAGCTGATGATTTCCAAAACCAAAACTTCAGCTGTGCTTGGCAAACCCAAGCTCTGTCAGTTAGCCTGAAGAGCACCATTTCCAGCATGCCCAAGGCCAAATGCTAAGAAGGAATCTGTGAGAACCTCAGTTTTCAGTGTTGTTGGTTCTTCTCTTTCCAGTTTGACAAATTTAGATGCTTTTTACTTATTTATGGATTTTATATAAACAAAACTTCACCCACACAATATGCAATACCCATGAGATATACCCGAGGCCGGCGATTAAGATAAGGAAATCTAAGTAATACATCATCCCTGACCTCCCATACATTAAAAACAAACAAATTAAAAAAACCCCAACCACAAACCTAAAAAAACCCCACAGCTTTCAGAGACTTTAATAGAGACTTACTTTGCCATTCTTTCTAAATATAGGTTTAGGTCACTTCATAGCACCAAAAGGAAAAGCAGCAATGAAAATACCTCAGGAGTTATCTTGAGTGTACTTATGTGCACTTCAGTACATATAGCTGCTTTGTGCTAACCCAGTTCACATGGCAGAGTGATGCAGAACAGTTGTGCAACTGAAGAAACATCAGTTATTGTTTCTATTCAGAAATAAACACAGGGGGTCTGAGCCAAGCACCACTGATCCGCACTCATACTTGAATTCCTCACTTTCCTTCTTCCTCCCTCTCCTTATCTGAATCCAGGAGATGAATAAAAACTATTCATTTCTCTAAAATTTAATATGTTTAAAATTCAAGTCTCATTGTGTCTCAGCCCATTTCTAATTAATATTTGTTTTACCATTTTCATGTTTCCCATTTCACTGAGCACAACAGACCCCTGATCAGTCCATCTTCTTCCTGAAACAGATATGAAGCTGAAAAAACAATATGAATTTCTCATTTATTCAATCACCAAAAATATTCGGGTCCTGCACTTCATGTTCAGGCTCTCACTGAATTTTATGCTGGCTGGAACATTTTAATAATAAAAGATATTAAGATCCCCACGATCGGTGAATATTCATTAATGCAAAATCACATAGCAATTCCTTATAATTATATGAAGTGCCCAGAGCATTGACTATTGAAGGAAATTATAATTAAAGTTATTAAAATGAAATAGAAAAAGAGTAGTAATTAAATCCCAGTTGCTGGAATGTAAAACTGCTCTGCAACTAAACAATATGGATGGCACCTCCAGAAAAGTGAATGTTGGTAATATCTCCTTCCTTACAGTTATCCAAAATTTAAGCTAATTTTTATGGTAGGATTTTTTTGCTTTAATAAAAATGTGAGTAAAATTCTTTACCCGGCAAAGTTTTTCTAAGATCCTCCTGTATTTTCTATGCAATGCATATTGTTCAAGTCTTTCCTTTACAAGAGACACCACTGCATTAACAGGCCTGGTAAAACATCATGGTCTTATCGCTGGCTGCAGAAATAACAGCTCGGTGGTAGAGTTAATGCAGAAAGCAAAGCAATTTGTGAAGTACTTCTTTTTTCGAATGGAAGTGGTAACAACCAGTACTTCTCCCATCTTCACCTTGTCAGATTTACTGCAGTAAATATCTGCCTTCTCTTCCTCACTAAACCCCCCCAGAAACAGGCTCTCTTTCTCCCTCTGGTCCAGTAAATATAGTTTCTTTCAGCCCACAAAGGCTTCGGCTGCAGCAGTGGACAGGGAGCCCTTCCATGCTAAAGGGAGGGAAGGAAGGCGGTTCTGATGGGAGGAAATCCAAGGGCAGCTCCCCGGCATGAGAGCAAACTAGAGCTAGATTTCTCTGCTTTGCTGAAAAAGCAACCGACATTTACTGGCTGTTAGTGAATAACCTCATTCCACCGAGGTAGATCTCTGATGCTCTCCTCCGTGTCAGGCATCATTTGCTCTCCCCTATGTTTTTCCAGCAAACAACTGCTATTTCAAACTCAATCTGCTCAGTGGAAGTTTACATAAAATGGAATATACATCCTTGTGAGTTTTCTCACAAGTTCACCCTAGGTGTCAGAAAACTCAGTGCTCTGATCTGAACCTCTGAGAAGAACGATGTGTATGTATAGAAGCTAAGTCAAACCCCTATACTTCCTGAGATTACATGTCCATGTTTACAGTTCTTCAACAGCAAATCAGCCTGAAATTACACATCTGAAGGTATGTCCCCTGTCTGCAATAACCACTACTACAGCCAAAGAAAAGGCGTTTAAGCACTATAGGTAGTCGGTTCCCTTCCCCTGGAATATCAGCTCAAAGAACAAAACACAATGAGAAGTTTTCTTTGCTTCTGGATGCTAACCCAAGTCCTTTGGAAGCCCAGCTGTCACCTCACTGTTTTGGAAGAAAAACAGATTGCTCTCATATTCCCTTTCCAAAACTGGATTCAGAGCACTTTGTATGTACTCTTTGCTAAATGTTAGGTTGTGAAGAACATCTGAGTTTTTTGACAGCTAAGTGCACACAGCAGACTTCAGAAAAGCTTTTACCGAGACTGACATATGTTGTAATTCCACTGGTTTTGCTGTGAAGTCAGTAACATGTTTAATAGTTTCAGTGGCAGATGACAGTGCTATCCTTAATGCTAAACTATTATGGAAAACTGTTTCATCACTGTTAAAGATGGATTTCCTACAGTTAATATTGAAAACAGCTTAGCTTCAGGAACCAAATGATTTCTAGTGTTATTGCAAACATTTTGGTAAGATCCTTTCTCTCCTGGGAGAAGAGAGATGCTATTAGATATGTTGTTGATTACCTTGTATTCTTTCCTTTCAAAAAATTATGTGTAACCCAGTTTATGGAAAAGATCTTCAGTGAAATTTAGTAGCTCCTACTGCTTCAGAAGCATTCTTGCTTGAAACAAGACATGTCTGAGTGATAATATGCTCTTACCATAGACTAAGGACCCTAAGCTGATGTAACAACAGCTTAAAAAAGCAGTCTTGCTAGTAGTATGTCATAGCAAACTCATGTTTTGAGCTATTAACTTGCATTGTTCCTGCTGTCTTTAACTGCTTCACTCTTTGGAGGAGATAAATTAGTGTCTATGAAGACAAAAGCAAAAAAAATGTCCACGTGGTGCTTTGCCAATAAATCTTTTCCCCCAGATTTTGCATTTCTGTAGTAACTTCTTTCGGAAAGCTAGCACAGTCGCCATGTATTTGTCTCAGAATATTGAATAATGTATCTTGATTAGTTTGAAAACCAAACTAATTCTGTCTGTGGTGCTTTCCCCCACCCAGTCCCATGACCTCATCCTGATAGTCAAAATAATGTTTTCCCACAGGTCAGGGGATACAAAAATAAATATATTTCCACAGACGCAAGTTGAAACCATTTCAGTGACTGTACCTCACTTCAGAGACGTGCTCCAGCACAAGTTCGCACTGCTCACCGAAACAAAGCAAAGCACTGTGGCTCTTTTGAACGCTTAGAACAAACAGAAACTCGTGCCTTAGGTGAACTGTGGCAGCAGATGTAGTAGTAGGGAAACACCTAGTGAAGAGATGGTTTAAAAAAGCAGCTTTTGACTCTTCAGGTGACTTCCTTATGTTCCCAGAAAGACCTCTCGCAGCTAACCCTCTGATATCTAATTTGAGTTTGGGTAAAGAAAAGGCTAAGCTTAGTCACTATTTCCTTGTAATGACCAGAAGAATTTCAAATACAGCAAAGTTTTAAAAGCAGGTATTTTATTCTTTGGCTTGCGTTAGACACAATACACTTTGCATGTGAAAAAGCTGAAGTTTTCTCTCCTGATGACATTTGCATTGCATCTGTTTGTTTTACCAAGCTAACAGATGATTTTCCTGTTCAGCTCTGTTAAAAGCACAATGACATGAAAAATAAACTGAAATTATGTTCCCTGCTGTAAGCAGTGAGACCTCTCTCTGCCAAGGGGTGAAGGTTTGGAAGCAACAGTCCATAGAAACACATCATCAACAAAGCTTCTGTAGGTCCCTGGATGCCACTAGGTCCAAGAAACAGCATTTAGCCAATGAACTTCCACAAAGGTCATGAGATATCTGTGGGTTTACAGGCAAAAGCCATCTTCTCTTCCTATTTAACAAGGGTCGAACAAATCCCAAAGGAAATGACTGACATATGTTGCCTGGAGCTATTTACTTGTACTATTAATCCACCTCTAGTTGTATCCTTTCTCCCACATAGCATCCCCCTTTTGTACAGAATTTTTATAGTATTTTAATCTCTAAGGATTTAATTCATTCAAATAAAGCCAGCCTGAGGGCAGACAGCTCTCCTGGGTAAGGAAGAAACATCCAGTAACTTAGCCACGAATAGGAACAGTTAGATACCTTACGTTCATCCACTTAGATTTCTTTTAAAAACTTAGGCACCACTGGTACCAAGGATTTTGTCATGTTTCAGCATAGTTTTTGAGACTCATGGCAAACACATAGAGGAAAAGCAGACACTACATAGAAGATTCTAACAGAGCAGTAATAGATCAGTAATGAAAAATACATGCAACCGATTGCATTCCTTGATAACTCTGAAAACATATTCCTTGATGGCTGAAAAAATTAATAAGCTACCTGCAGCAAGCTTGTCCTATCCACACTAACACAGGCACACCAAAGCCAGTAAGGCTCTCTGCTACCTGCAGTAAGCACTGCAGTAACCCCTAATCATCACCTCCAGCACCTATTTATTCTAGGGAAGAGTCTTTTTGGAAACAGCACTTATTTAAATAATGTAAGACCTCTATTTGTAACATATAAAATACTTTGCATATGCACTCTCCAATCAGAATATCAAAGGGAGACAAGACTTACCTTTCCCCATGAGAGAGCACATCCACCCAACCCCAAGTTCAGCCAGACAACAGCCAACACCATCTGAGGTGCCAGGCTATTAATTGGCTCCTCAGGTGAAGTGAATTTGAGGAGAATCTTTCCCAGTCCCTGCTCTGTGGTGTGGGCTGGGCTGGTTTGTGGCTTTTCAAATCTCTCCTTTTCCTTCCAACATTTACGATTGCTTTCTCATTTCCTATTTTTGTTGTGCTCTATTTACAAACTTCGCTAAAGTCTCATCCATGCTGCTCATTTTGAAGATGTGAAAACTGCAAAGCCAAACTCCTAAGGGTTAGAAATGCCATGTGTATTGAAGCTGGAGCTAACTTTTTCTCTTTGTTCCTTCATTTTGAAACTTGAAGGAGACAATGGTATACACTGTAAGTAAATGCAATTGCTGTCACACGATTATGATAGAGTAATAATTCCTGCTATGACTGCTGGAACTGCCTATGTGATACAGATCCATTCAAGGGAAAATTCATCTCACCTCACCCTTCTTAGGAACCCCTACTTCAGCTGGTGAGCCAAAGAGCAAAAGTGGGAGGCTGGGAATATATGGCAAGACTATCTAAATCAGGTCTAGGATTTTTCTGTCCTTATACTCCTCAGCGCAGCTTGTACTGCTGCTGACTTCAGGGGAGGGGGACCTGACCTAAGACTGTGTCTAGTTTTAGTGTTTGTAGTCATCAGCCTGCCAATATTGTCTTGGAAATGTTGAGATAAGAGAATTCATGGGGTTTTGTTGGTTAGTAACACAGCCAAACCAGAACTGCCTAGAAGGCAAAAAGACGCATGGGCTTTCCACCCTGCTGAATCCCAAGCCTCATCTGCAAACAATGGAGATATTAGAAAGCCATTTAAAAATAAGTCAGTTTGCAGGAATACTTCTATAATCAAGACTGTCAGATGCTGAGATGCATGCACTGGTGAATAGCTGTAGAGCAAGGACTGGTCACCCAGTCAACCCTGCAGGTACCTGGGAGTGCTCATGGATATATGCAACAGTGTAATCCACTCTGCTGACACATATAGATGCAGTTATGTGCTAGGGGCAGCATCTTGGGCCCTCAGCAAAGAAGCCTGCACTGAAAAACTTGTAGGATACCAAAGGAGTTTCCATGAGTTACTCTTTCCTACGACCTCATTGCCAGCCTGCCCTGGAGAGACAAGACGAAGGGCAGCCAGCAGTGTAGCTGTCACTTGGGTCAGTTGCTGTGGGAGACCCAATCCAGCTCAGACACTGGACAGAGTCTGAGCATAACCCAGGCACCTCTGTATATAGAGAGAAAAATGCAGCCCTGCATCACCAATAAACTCTCTGCCTGCAACACTGCCTCTTCCTTGCGTTATTTTCTGAAAGACCCAAAATCTTGGAGTAATTTTCACTTTTCCCAAATACTGCCTTGGCATCAGCACAAGATTTCAGTGTGCTGAAATTTCATTTATCATTCTTAACTGATCAACAGTAAATGTCAAATGTTATTCCTCACAAACAACTAAAATTGTGCACTACATGCTCACTTGTAGAACAAGTATTTAACTGCATTTGTATCCTTCTGGCCTTTTATCACGGTGTTGGGAAAGAAGATCCTATTCTAGAAGGAGGAAATCTGCAATGAACTTTAAGCTGTCCTGACCACATATTTGCAGGGAGTTAATGCTCCATGCAACCACAAAACATTAACTAAGTTTATTTTAATAAAATGTTCATTAAATTGCTATTAGATATGCTATTAGATATGTGGATACACCCAGAATATCCACACCTCTGTCAAAGCATCTGCCATAATTCTGTTGAAAACTCATCTAAGTAAAGCCCCATCACACTCATTATTCAATCCATAAATGCCTAAATAAAAAGTGGAGGAGAATGATGAATCACAAGACTGTAGAAACAGCAGCGCTCAAGCTGTGAGTTGCACCAGCAGTCTCCTCATCTAACATAAATCACTGCTGTGTTAAACCAGCCTGATGTAGCCATGACTTGACTGAAGTAATAGAAAGAAAAGAGCAGTCATTACAGCACAGAACAAGTAAATCACACCAATAAAACAATGTCTGGAGAAGTTCAACCTCAGGGGGGTAATAAACTTGGACTAATTTCATTAAATAGGAGAGGAAGCAAGAGAGTTTGTAAGTTACAAGAAGAGAGAGTTGAAATGACACTGTTGGATTTCTTTCTGGCATCAGTTCTTAATTAACCCCAGTGGCTGCCAACCTTCACACATGAGCTCAGAAACCTGTCATGGCCTCATGATTACATGCTCCATTACCAGCACTCCTAGCTCTCTCAGTTCTAGGATATGTTGAGTGTCTTTGATGATTTCATTCAAAGCGCATCTGATTTTGCTGGCTGCCACATCATCAGTGTGCTCCAGACTCACACTGAGAGGCCCAGGGCTCATATTTCTTTCCTTAGCAGCTGTGGAGTTTGGCACACCCTGGTCTGGCCTAGACATACACAGGCAGGCCATGGGAATGGGTACTACTCAGGATGAGACACAGGTGACGTTTTCAGAGGACTATGTCCTTCAAGGTACTGACCTATGCAGATTCCAAGCTCTTCTCCATTCAGATGTTCTGCATCAGAAGTGCTACATTTATATCTTACAAGCCTGTGAATCAGAAATCCAGATGCCTTTGCAGGGCATCTCTCTCAGCAGCATTGGCAAAGCTCTAGAAAATACTTCTCATTTTTGGCTGGCCTTCTTCAGCAGCTTTATGGGACAATCAGTTGAAATCCACCGCTAGATTCAAGTAGCATGCTTAGCAAAACTCTCTGAAACGTGGGATGGTTCATAAACAAAACAAGCAAAAAGCAGTCTGCACCATATCCTTTAGATGAATACAAATGAAGAAGACCATTTTGGAGATATCCAGTCTAGTATAATTTCTGTTTCTGTTACAGCAAGTAGGTCAACAGCATGCCTAAACATCCATAAAACATGGGACAGCTGGCATAATGCTCAAGAAAAATAAATATTATGACACGAAATGCTAACGTTGCTCCTTATCAATGAACATTAATAATGCTTTGCATATATTCATCCAAGTCTAGGAGACAGAAAATATGCATGTATATCTGTCAGAGGATTAAAGGATAAATTCAGCCACAAAGTTAGGGATGATGGAACAGAGTGCCATGATAGGGAATAGACCTTCAGTATTCATTAAACGTTGCACTATACTGTTAAACTGAAACCATTTTGAGATACAGAGAAGCTACCATACATATGGTGCAGTATAATGTTACATCCGAATGTTGCTTGCAATTCTTTACACTTATTATTTTATGTACTTTCACATAGAGTAATCCCATTTCCTTGTAATCCATCCATGCAGTATGTAGAACCAATATTGAAATCATCATATACAAATAAAACAGTGCATCTGCTCATTGATGAGCACAGAGATATGAACAACCCAGGTTTCAAAATCCTCCTCTGATTAAGGATGCTTCCTAGTTAGGAAGCTGTAGAGAAGGTGACTTTAGTTGGAATGCAAGGTTTGCATATAATAAAAATTATACCATTGTGTTCTTTAATTTGTCTAATACAGGTTTTTTAAAGATCTGATTGGTAGGACCTGTACCTGTTATAGTCAATAAATACTGTTGCAGTGAGCCAACTGCACTCACATAGGTGGCAATAAAGAATAAAGAGATAATGCAGACTCCAGTATGACATGAATGATAGTCATAAGAAAATAGCTTTATTATTTACCACCGCTTGTTAAAAGACTGTCATTTACGATTATTAATTTTGTAACGCTTACTCTCATTTTACTAACTAAACTTGTTTCTTCTAGATAAAGCAGCAAGAAAACAGTTTACAAGTAACAATCACACCTTTCTCCTTAAAATGTATTTTACATGTAGCAGTTATACTAAAGTATTTTTAGGGTATGGAGAGATAACATTTATAAGTAGAACAGTAACAAACGCAAGCAAATTATTTAGTTGATGATAATGTGTTCAATTAGCTAATTTCATATAATACGAGACTTAACCCATTATTTTTAATAAATAGCAAAATCCATTTATTATAGAAGACTCTTTCTAAGACATGCAAGTACACTAATAAGATCCATTTTCTTATGCAAGTGTTTTCAGCTAAAATACAAAAGATCAAAGATGTGTAAGAAAGCTTTTTGCCTTTTGAAATGAAGCTTGAGTCTGATTTATGAGAAGTATGGCTATATATAAAAGGAAAAAAACCCTGAAATGAGTGTAATGTCAGTATCATGGCAAAAATGAAATAGATGGTCAAAAATGTTCTGCAGCGAAACGTTTTATTTCTGACCCCTTCAGTTCTTTTTGTTCAATAAATTAAAACATTCATTCCATTAAGTTTCCATTTACTTACAGGGCCAACATTTTACCTGGAAAACTTGATGCAGCTCAAAAAGTTCTAAGAAAGACAAAGAATATATTTTATAATGAGTGTCCATAACACCAAGATTACAGAATACACAGGCGCTGGCATAAATTCTCTAACTGCAGCTCTACATCTCAAAGCAAAATTAACACTATGGAATTGTACTGCTATTTGTGAGGATGCCCGGGACTGAAGCCACATCTTGTCATTTTCAGAAGACCATTTTGGGTCAGACTGCTCTGAATCATCACAGACACGGCTCTGGATCTCCACATCAACATGGATAGTGGCTAAGCAAACAGCTGCAGCCTTCCAGCTGAACTTTCAGTCGCTGCCCAAACAGGGAAGAGCAGTGAATTGTAACTAGGCTGAGCACTCCAGCACTCAGCAGTTAAATTAGTCCAGATCTGAAGAGAATTTTACCAAAGTATTGTTGGTTTTAATTTCATCTGAACAGAATAAATAACAAACCAGTCGAAGTAAGTCTGTAATGCTGTCCCGTGAGCCTCTGTTCCTGGCTGTGCCCTGGCACATTACTTCCTTACTAAAGCTATAGTAACCTCAGGATGCACTCTAAATTTAATGCAGTGTATTCAGAATATATTTAATTTTGCTTTTTTTAATTGTATGAATAAAAGCCCCACTCTCAAAGATATTTATTGAAGATGTATGTTTTCTTAATGTAGTCTCAGTATTAGCAAATTACTTTCAGACTCATCTAATAATGGCAAATAAGAACTTTGGAAATGCAAAGCTTCAGAAAATTAGAGTATGCCTTAAGGCATGCAAAATTAATGACGCTCCTTATTACTTATCAAAAATCTCAAAATCACTCAGGTTCATTGTACAATATTTAATGATTTTTTATGTTACTGGTTTTTAATGTAAGTTCAGATATGGATCTGTGAATTATACAGTGGTTTTGCTTTCTGCTTCCCCCTTCATAATAAAGAACGTTTTAGACAAATACCCTGCTGCTCTGAATTTGCTGAACACATGGTCACAGTTGCTTCCACTGGGGCTTCCCTTGTTACTGAAGGAATAGTGTCTTGGCTGTCGTTTAATGGATGATGGAAGATCACACTGCACATATTAGAAACATAGTTGGTAGACTTTCAGCAACAGCAAAACACATTAACTGTGCATCCAAAGTTTCCCACCAGAGGAGTGAGATTACTGTCAAACACTATTCCTGGTGGGGGTTTCTAAGCCTCCCTTCACATAGGCTTCACCCATTACAGTCCCCCCCATCCTGTTGCTTCCCCTTAGTGCCCTCCACAGCCCATGACTTTATCTCACTTGCAGGCAGCAGCTCCCTCTCAAAAGAGAGCAGACACATGAGAACAATCCTGGCAACCTTATGGCAAACCTATCTGTGTACTAGCAGTGATCACCACTCCAGTCCTTGCCATGATCATGGAGCAGCAGCCTCCACCATCTCTGGAAGTCCCCAACAATACCCTTCCAGTACACACCTTCCCATATTCCTGGGGATATCTAGCTATTAACTAAGCTTTACAACTTCTTCAGTCAAAAAGGGGAAAAAAAGCCTGTTTTCCCCCTGCTCCAGGTACAACTAAATGCTGAGCTACGCCTTATCTACTTACTGCTCCAACATTTATCTAATCCTTCTGCAAGCATGCTAGAGAGTGTATCTACTAGCCAGGTGTGCAGCTGAAAGCATTCAAAGAACATTGCCAGCCTGGAACATTGCCAGCCTGAAACATGCAGGCAAAAAGGAGAAAACTGATGCAAAGAAAATCTCTTTGACAACCATGGAAAGAACATGAAATAAGAGAGATATATGGGTGAGCAGTTAGATGCCTTACTTTGAGACACATAGAAGAGGAATTTGAATGCTGGCTTACCCATAATTCAGATGAATAACTTTGTCATGAGCTATCTCGCTATGGGCCTTTATCTCTCTGATACTGATCAGAACTTCCACCCTGCCACATAACAGTAGGTGAAAGCTCAGCAAAATCTCCATGTTCCTACGGAAAGTTTGGATTAAACAGAATTTAAAACAATTTCTGATGAAAATCTGTTTCACTGGAAAGTTCTGATGAATATCCCTAAAATGCTTGCTTACCAGAACACAGTTTCTGTTTCAGACACATTCAAGCCTTTCCTGGTATGATCCAGCAGTAAATGATGAGAAAAAATAGCTGCTATCCCCTACTTGGGAGTTACCTTCATTTCTTCTAGTAGCAGTTTACATTCATCATGCAGCTGCTGCAAGCGAGACTTGCCGTTTGAGACGCATCATATAGTCAGCAGCACTGAGATCACAGTGACGTGCAAAGCAAGGCAAGAGAATCACCCCTTCAACCATTCCAAAAATACTCCTGCCACAGCCAACAAGAGTACGTGCTGCAGCCGATCCGGACACCACCAAAAAGACAAAGGTTGTATTTCCAACCGCTCCATTTTCCCAAGACTGAAGGACATCACAGAGACAGGTACATCACTAAAGTTCACAGTTGCTCATTTATTTTAAACATTGATGTTATTTCTCTCTGTAATAGCCTCAGAGTCATACAATAGTCTAACAGGCAGTCACCCTGTTAGTATGCATAAAAGGCTACAGAGGCTCTGTGAAAAATTCACTCTAGCAGAAGCAGAGACACAGGAATCATGATTGTAAGTATAAATAGAAGAAAATCACACTGTACTAGAGGGTCTGAATATCTGTATATATATCTGCATGTGGGAAGGGGGAAAGCTTGGCTGTTTACAAAACTGTATTTTCATCTCAGATAGTAATAGTACCTTTCTTATATATTGCTCTTCAGCTAAATGTCAGAAGGTATTTGACTTGAAAGACAGGCATTGTAATTTCCTTGTGAAAGGCAGAGAAACTCAGGCACTAGGAGAGCACATCACTTGTCTAAATTCACTCAGTAACCCATTAGAACAGCTCAGATTACAATTACCATCTCATCATGCTCATGCCAGTGCCCTACCTAGTTAGCAACACTGCTTCCCCACATCGGACCCCAGAGGAGGGCTGCAACCAGAGAACTAGTCTGAGCAGAAGAGATAGCATCTCAAAGGCTGAGGAAAGGTGTTGTGACATTTGTGATATTCTTCATGTATGTCTTACTGCTACTAACTTGACAGTGCCTTTCCATCACATATAGACACAGGCAAATCATGCACATAAAATCATGCGAGTGTTTTCATCAAAAAGCATGCATGACAAGAACTTTTTCTCCTCCACCAGCTCTAGAGAAGTCCAGGATCTATTTCAGGCTGCAGTTACTTTAAGATCGTAGTAAAGATGAAAGTGACATCCATGTTACATTGAGGCAGTCTGATTTTATCCTTGCAATTTTAAATACTTTTTGTCCCTGAATATATTTTAATACTTAATAATTTATGGTAACATCACACACTCAGGTGGTAGGAGTGAAGACAGACATAACGATGAAATGCAGACATAGTATTATTCTGAAGATTTCCCAGATTGGTAGCTTTTCCTACTCTAGATATCTACTGCAGTGCTTAGATGGAGATAAAGGCAATAAGTGAAATGAAACCTTTCCTCCAATGCGAATTCCAAACAGCCTTGCAGGGCAGCACAGAACTAAAACTCTCTTAGCTCTTTTGCAGTTTTACTACCATAATGTACTCATTTAATTTGTGATGGAAATAGCATGTTCGAGTTCTCATTATACAAGACTTCAAGCCTCTTCTAGAGTTTCATTTGTCGCCCTGCAACTCTCCATTGAGTTTGCCTAGGCTATAAATAAAGATCTCTTGGGATCCTGGATCTTGCCTTCTGAACAAAAATTTCAGTGACTCATTCTCATACACATTTTCTTCCATTATCTTCATCATGGGCAAATGTTCATGTTCGTTCCCAAAGGTCAGAAGGAAAGGAGCTGTGACAAGTCTCCTACCAGAAGTAGGTCAGAATGCTCGTTCCTTAGATGTCCTTAAAGGTAAGTTATTTTTTAATCAACTACTGTTGGAGCAGTTTCTGGATACAACTATATCTCCTTAAGCCACAGAGATATTGGGTGATTCCTACCCAAAAAAGGAAAGTTGCTAATCAGAAGAGTGGTGCCAGACTGACTGACAAGTCTAATGACTTCATTTGGCATCACTAACTTGTAAGCTAGTCGACGCCTTATTGAACTGTTTTTTCTAATGGATATGGATCGTGCTGGAGTCAAGAATGCCATTCTTAATTACAACAAATATTAACCTGAGTAACAGACTTGGAATGCACAAAGTCTGCTGAAGCACTCCCAGTGGGGTCACAAATTATCCAAACAGCACCCATATATCAGCTCATCAACAGATCATTTCTGAAGTATCATTTTCTGTTTGTTTCAAACATGTATTTTGTATAATTAAAAACCCCAGGGACAAGAAATCATTGGCAGTATCTCAAAACACAAATTTCTGAAGATGTTATCAGGTTCCTCGTGCTTTTCATATACTGCAATGTACCATACCCACGAGTGCATTCAGCTTTTCCAAAATACTACCATGGTATGTCCCTCCACATTCTTCTGACAGATTTACGCAGACAGTTCCTGAGACCTCTCATGTATTCCTCTGATCTTTCCCTGGACACAGTTACTCATAGATCTCCTTCATCATTTAGTTCTTTACACCAAACACTAGCAAGATAATGAGATGTTCTCCAGGACAGGTATTTATAACTGGATATGGATCTTGCATTGCCCGATGCTGGTGGGGGACAGCTTGTACAATGATCCTGCAAAAACTCTCTGAAAGTGAAACTGTAAGTTTTGCCCTGATGGGCCAAATCTGCTGCCTTTAGCTCACTTTTATTTCTGACTCAGTGACTCCTGGCACTTTCAAGAATAACTTGCAATGAGCATATAAAAAAATATGAATCCCATCAAAATCCTACTTGTTATCTCGGTTAAGCAATAGCTTGAAGCAGCTACATTCTGCAGCACCCCAGTGCTTTAGTTTTGGTAAATGAATCCAAGAGCAGATACTCGTGCGGTTATAGGCCTTTTCAGGAAAAGACCCTTATCTTGTTGCCTGGTGTTGCAGCTAGATTGTTTATGTAAGAAAATGACAAATTGATAGCTGTGTTTAATAAATTATTGCTAGCTCTGTGAGGAATCTAGAGTGCTACTGAAGTATGTAATCTCTCCTTTACACTGCTGCCAGTAAACCTCCAGGTTATAGTCAAGGGACCAGTTACAGACTATAAAGTTCTTGATAGCTTGAATTCCATCAGCTTTCCTTCCCTGTCCTGCTGTACAATCTGCATTTGGCACTAGAATGCTTCAGGCAACTGTCCCAGCGTGAGATATCACAGGGTCTGTGCCACAGGGCCAGGTTGTCAGCCCTTCTGCCTGGCGGCATCAACCAGAGCTTGTACCTGAAGCATTGTTCATGCTTATTCATAGTGAGCAGATGATTTTTCTCCTATTGGACAGTATTTCTTGTTACTGCCTTGTTTTAGTTGCTCATGCTAAAAAGGATTATAGAGCATTATTACTCTGTGTAATGCTGAATGCTTCTGACTTCAAATTACGTATTGCAAATCTGGGCAATGCACCAGTAGGCACAACACACCTGTGCAACCCATAATAAACATTTGGACTGCTTGGGCACCTGTCACAATAGTTAAATAACCAAAGTGAGACCTGCAAAGGTGGTTTGTGGATTTTCTTCTTTCTCTCCTTTGCAATATGAAGGGATCAAGTGATTTCCCTGTTTCCAACCCTTTTATGCAATGATTCGAAAACCATCTGAACTCTCCTGGTTTGCACTGTGATGGGACATATGTGGATAAGCAGCAGCCAGATCTCCCTGTTAAACCACAGGAATATGAAAGCAGCAGAGATTATTTCAGTTCTACAAAGTAAGACTGTTCTCATTGCTTTCTTACACTACCATTAGCTATTAGATAATACACGATGCGGTTCACTTTACATCTAATGCACCCTTAGTTAGAATTCAACAGAATTAGGTCTTTCCCAGTTGCTTTAATAGTAGGTACAATTATTCTCAATCTTGACGTGAAAAAGACAAGAAACTGATGTTTTCTTCCCCCTACTTTTTCTCTGGAGAAATAGTGGTTATAGATTTTTATGGCTTCTCACAAGACCAAAATATGGGGAAAGCAGCAGATTCATGAATATTTATCGCTAATTCAAATTCAGAGTTCTTTTTAACAAAAGTACAGGCCAAACTCTAATTCTGTTCTTTGAAGTTCTCAGAGTTCCACTGTAAGTATGCGTTCTGGCTACTGAGTGCTCCACTGCCCTGATGCACTGCGTTATACGGTAAAATGAATTCATTTCTCCTCTTACACTCATCTCTAAAAGTAGAATTGCTTGGAGAAGGATTTCAAATGGACAGAAAGCTTCTTTGGTGAATGTTAAATCACCATTTTTACTGCAATGAGTTCAGCGACGGAAAGACTGGAGAATTACTGAGATATGGACAAGAAATACAAGCTCCCAGCGCCTCTAGGATTTTTAGGGGAAGCAGGAAAGCAGTAAGACAGAAGCACAGATTTGCTGCCTTTTCTGAGACCCATATTTTAACAAAAGTAGAAGTACAAAATACTTCAAGAATAAAACAACGGCTTTATTCCAATACAGATATCCTGGAGTTCTGGTTATGAAAAGCAACAGATCATATTAGTTAATAAATTGACATCGATTTCTATAACTGAAGATCTAGGGTCTGTGTTTTAAAGCCTGTATTATTGCACACATAAAACTCAGCCACTGACTCTCTCAAGCATTTTCATCAAGGCAAAGTATCAGAATGGGTTGGTATATCACCCCCGCAAGATGAAATTCAGTGTTTATCGGCAGTGAGTCCTCATCCACTTACTGGCAAACACGGTATTTATGCTACAATGGCAAATTGTGAATGTTGTAAAGATGTAATGAAGTAATGTGCATACCATGATCAGAACTTAACAAAATGAAGAGAGAGGAAGAATAAGTTTATGTTGTTTTTTTAAAGAGGAAATACTGGTCTTCCGTAGAAGTGTCCCAACATGTAAAATTCAAGTGTAGATTTCAAATGCCCTGCTACTTCAGAACCCAAATTGCTATGGCCCAGTAGAGGCAGAACAAACCATCTGGATATTTAAAATCCAAGGATCATCAGGCTCAGGAGCAATCCTGGCTCTGGTGCACAGAGCAGTAAGGAAGTTTTCAGAAGTTTCTAAGAGCCAGTATATTTCTAAGGTATTCTGGTGCTTAAAGATAAAGGTCAAAAATATCAAGACAGCACAATTCCCACCCAGTGCAACTACGGCATTGAGGCAGCCTGGATATCTTTGGAAAATCTCTTTCCCAGCCACATTTCTGTTCTGTTAAAAATATTACTATTTAGAAGTAGAAAGATTAGAATAAAGAAATGGCTCAGAAGTAGACACAGAAATGAGACTAATTACTTATGACATAATGTTTCAGCATCAGGAAGGTACTATCCAGCCTGACTTTACCTTCCAGTTTGTTTCTTGAGGCATAGAGGTTTATAACACAGCAGCCATCTTCGCTCATTCATCAGCAGTTGTTTCATTAGCCACAGAAATGTCTCATCTCCTTCTAAGCTTGCACAGCTCTTGGCCCAATGTTATTTTATGACAGTGAGTAACATGAGTTATGTGCTGTGTTTAAAATGTTTTTCTTATTACAACATTTAATTACTGTCATTTTAATGTCACCTTAAGTATTTTAAATGAAGACTGGTCTGTTTAATGCAAATGAATAGATCCAGCCATGTGCCTTCTTTAAAGAAGACTGTGCAATCTGTATTAATGTTAATTTTTATGATCTAGAGCTGACTATAATATGGAGATTAAAACATTAGGTTCATTCCATTGTAATTTTATTCTAAGAGAGTCAAGTTATGACTTATATTAAATGCATAGGAAAGTAAGGATACTTTCAGGAGAGCCTGGTATCCCCTACAGCCTCACCACCCTAATTCAGCTACTTTACCTAGGAAGCCAGGGCCAGCATCCTACAAGCCCTCCTGCTCACCCGCAGGACTTACTGAGAGGCGGTGGTGCTCAGAGCCTTGCAGAACAGTTCAAACAAAGCGTGACTGCCTGGAAAAAGTCAGAAGAGACTCCATAAAATGAAGTTTTCTTCCACCACAGGAATTTCTTTTTATGCTCCCAGAAATGTGCTACTGCTCCCTCAATGCCAGCAGGTGGAAATACTTAAGAGACCTAAAATTTATAAGAGGATCACATGAGTGCTGAAGCATTCTGGGTTGGTTGGGTTCTTTTGGCAGCAGGGATGTTACTGTTACAGGAGACAACCATGTGTTTTGTTTCACGGATAGTCCCAGTGCAGCCGCAAGAAGAAAATAAGTTTTCTGTATGAACTGATAAGAGGGTCATAAATAACAAGAAAATTGTATCCTGTAGACCAGCCTGCCAGCAGACAGCAAAGAAATCCAGAACTGCACAGGTTCTCGCTTTTTTCCTTATCATCTGGTGATATTTGTCGGATATTTATCTAACTCGGTGATAGTTCCTTCTCCAGCAGTTTTAGTCCTCTCCTGGGAAGACGCCAATAACATTACCTTGGAGCAGGGAGAAGCATTGAGGGTTTTCTTTTTTAAGCTCATCAACCTAATGACCTTGTTCAAGCTGCCTGAAAGAGCTTGTTACTAACTGTCCACTAGTGCTACCGGCTATGTGCTGCTTTGCTTTTGTAGCAGGAGAGTGCGCAGGCTAGAGCTGTTACTGGAGCTTCAAGAAGATGATAAGATACCATCTTCCGAGTAGCAGTGCTCTGCCCTCTCTCCCCAGCTCCAGGGAGCAGAGGGCAGGTGGCAAAAGAGAGCAAATGGAGGTCACAGACCTTGTGATCAACAATGGAAGCGATAAATGGTAAAATGCATAGTTTAAATAAAGCATGGAGAAAAGGCAGAGAGGCTCTGATGTAGCACCTCATTACTCTTGTTTTGAGGGAGGGAAACTGCTTGCAGGCATCTGTACTTCCTGGATGCTACGGTGATACTATGTTGTGACACACACACAAAGAAAAAGATCCTGGCATCCGCTGACATTAGCAGGTCCTCCCCAGGCCTTGCTCTCTGTGGGTCTGTTTAGCACAGCGCACAGTTGCAAAATGTGTCCTTCATGGAAGACAGGTAAAAGTCTCAGAGCAGAAGACACAAAACTGCCTGTCCTAAGCTCCTCCCTCCAGCGCGTTTGTGGGATGATGCTAAGGTGAGCCTGAAGGCAGCACGTACACCAAACTGGCCCCACAGTTTCTGATAAAGGGCAGTTTGCATTAAAAGAGCAGCATCCCCCAAAACTGACGCCTCTAACACTGAGGTTTGTCTTAAGGGAGGACATAATTTGCAGCGCTGTGAATTCCACATTGGCATATCTTTTCTTTCTGATTCCATTGCTCAGTGACATTTTTGTCAAGACTGACAGCATTAAGCGGGTCCATCAGCTTCCCAAGCATTTTTAAGCTGGAAACTACACACACAGACATGCTCTCATTCCTGCCACTGCTGCAGAGAGAGAGGCTGTGTTATTTTCTCTCTTCTTTTTCTAGACTTCCCAATATTGATTTTTTACCAGACCTAAACACATAGTCTCTACCCAAATAGGCTGAACTGACATCATCCTCATGAGGTCTGTTTCTGAGGGGGGGCCTATATCAATTATCAGATGGTAATTGTGGGAGTCTTCAGCACACTCTGCTCTAGCAGAAATGCTAAAGTATTGTGAGAAAAAAAAAGCATGGCTTAGTGTGGGAAATGGGCCCACAAATCTGGAAGAGGATTTAAGAAACATAAAAAGCACAGTATTTTGGTTAATTGATAACATTTTACTTAGAAAATGCTCTATAATTCTATTTCTATTAAAATGACAAATGCTGAATCTCTGCAGGAAAAAAAATGATTCAAAATTGTAAATGTTTGTAATCTTGCACCTCCTCATTCCTGCTTTTGGGAATGTTTAGTATCAGAGACAGAATTATTTCTACAGCTACATCCAGTGCCCTCCTCATTGCTTCTTGCTTTTCATATTTCTTTCATGAAAGGAAGGCTTTCTGGTTTGTGCTGGTACAACCTGTCTCAAACATGATAGCATGTTCACAATCCTGCTCAGATCAGAGTGAATAAGCTAAGCACTATAGCCTTGTGTTTTCTTCACTCATATCTGTTTACTTATTTCTGTGAGTTATTAGGGTTTCTAGTTAAATCAAAGCATTAAGAGGAATTACATAAAACTATATACATATCTTCTTATTTCAAATCTCTACCAGTACCCGCATGCCCAAGGAGGAGCAGGCTGTATTGTTATTCACTGGTGTTGCAAAAGTGCTCTGGAAGTGCTTCTGCTGTTTCTGTTGAAATCAGATCAAAATGCCAGTACATATTTTTAACATCACTTTGTAAAAACAACAGGACTCCTTCTGCATCATTTATCTGCTACAACAAAACACATTTTGAAAGTTCAGGTTTTGAATTAGTCTTAAGAACATGTGAAGATGTTCCTTGCGTTTCCCCAAATGTATGTTCTGTATCCAGCCTTTTGCTGCTCCAGCAACCTCTAGACAGAAGTACACTGGCTAGCTAAGGGCATCCTGTCTTGCAGTACATGGTTATCGAAATACTACTGAGTAGAACCTCCAGGCCATTCGATTTACGTTTTCACTGAAAACTATGATTCATCTGAATGAAAGCAGCTCTGCAGTGAATACTACCTGCACTTCTCTGATCAGATGTTTTCAGTTGTGCTGCCTTGAAGTGCTACCTTGAACTTGACAGGAAAAGTAGCCTAATTTTCATGGTACTTATTGTATCATTCATCCAAAGGTCAGTAAATGGTTAATGTTCATGTCTGGGTCTCAACACACTCTGCTTTCTTATAGCACCTGCCACTGAAGATCTCAAAGCAATTTGTGAACATTAATCAACTGAGCCTCATGACTATTCAGCCAGTATGTTATTACACAGACTGGTAAATACATCAGATTCTCAGTAGGGCTGTAAGAGATGAGCAGTAGCTTTGTCTTCCTCTTTGTCCCCCAGAAAAGGACTTTTCTGTCTGCTGTTCATCTTGAGGGTCACAGAAAGCAGCACCAGTAAGGGCAAGGACTGGTGCCAGTAATCCTGCCAGTAAAAGATACTGAGCAAAGGAATGCGCTTTCGTCCAACTAGTACCATTTAGAATCCTGCCACTGCTGTTGGCACAGTGTCCTGGACCTTGCCAGTGAGCTGAAACCAGCTGACTCCTGAAAGGCTATTGAATATCAAGTTCCTGGGGTCTACAAAACTCTAATGTAGTGTGGCCAAAGCCAGGAAGAGTTACAGGCCACTCTGTTATTCTTTGCAAGCTGGACATGTCGCATGTGTTGCCAGCTCAAAAACTGCAGTAGATCAGTTTACTTCCTCACTGATCTTTTCTTACCCAACCCCTCCACATTTTGCAGTGATCATATTTTATTACATTCTGAAGGCTCAAACATTGTTATATCTGCACCTAATGATCTAATCAAACTAGCTTTAATCAAGTTAGCTCAAGTACCAGGAGTGGGAAGATGCAGGCTCATTGTAGGCTACTCAATCCCACCAGGATGCCCAGGCAGGCAGCTACTCCTGCTGCTCCTCTGCTTCCTCTTCCCCTGAGAGTGGTACTGAGACAGATGCCCCGGCTACCCACACAGCTGTAGTCACACTGTGTCTGCACCTTCACAACAGAAGAGAGCCCCCAGCCTGAGGAATTCACACTTTAAACAGACAAGGCAGAGAAAGAAAATTAGAAATTGAAAACAAAACTAAGAGTGACTATCTGGAGTCAGCAAGAATGGTCAGTGTGAAGGATGCATGTCCAAAATCAAAGGCTGCTCACTGCTTTTATTAGCCATGAGAGCTCCGCCTTGGAGAAAGCCGAGGCAGAAAAGCTGAGGCTAAGCTCATAAATTGAGTGTTTGGTCCTCTTCTCTTCAGTGACTCCATGACATGTTAGCATGTCATTCTTGTAAATATTTCAAAGAAGAGTTTTTGAAGGGTAGTGCTTTGCTATAGCCCCTGCAGTTGGGAAGAGCTATATAAGCATCTGCCATACACTCCTCAAATAAAATTCAACCAGAGCTTTTGTTTACATGGTTGGTCCTTAAACCCAGTACTGAACTGCAACTTTCAGCCATAGCTGCATCATTAAAAAAGAACCTTTTATTTTAAACACAGTAAAATCAATAGACAGTAACCTGCACTGCAGGCAGCAGCTGTAGGACATAATCAGATGTCAGAAAGTTGAGAACAGTATTTTGGCAGTTCCATGTTCAGCTAATCTTTCACTTTGTTTTTTAAATGGCACCAAGCTATAAAGGTCAGAGATTTCTCTCACACCTGCTGATCCACAGCCACGCAAAAGGAAGAAACCAAGCCACCACTGTTTTCAACATTAAAGGCTGAGCATCTAAAATCTAAAAACCAAATCAGTTGTCACTTATTTTTCCCTTCATGGGACACTGTAAGAGGATAGCTTTTCCCAGAGCTACAGTGTGTTAACAACAGCCTCAGTGATCTCACAGCCTTTAGCAAAGATATAGGAAGATACTTAAGCATGAAGAATACCTTGAGAAGACTACTAAACATTTTTCACTACCTTCATTTCGGCTGTGGGTGAAGGTGCTCAGCTCCATTCAAGATTGGGCTTAGAAAAAGTTATCTAGGTAGAAAAGAAGAGATGAAGCCACAGATGTGCCCGGTATACAGGGTCAGAGAACACACATAAAGATCTTAATAGAGTTTTTGATCACCTGTTACTTTTTTCTTTATGAACAGAAAATTTACAATTAGAAACAAACTATTCCATGTTTTTATGTCATTGTTGAACACTGAATCTGCAAGGAAACTAGGGATTTTTGGAACCTACCTATTTGTTCTTAGAAGGTGGGAGATGATTAGTTCTCTAAAATGGCATGCGATTCACTTCGATTACAAAATAAACACATTTTCTTTGCAAGCAAAAGGCAAAGGGCGCTACATCATTTTGTACTGAAATAGCTTTTTCCACCACATCCCACCGAGTACATTTTCCCTCAGATAATGAAACTTGTTTTTTAAAGGTTTTCAATCCAGATTTATGTGGCAAATGCTTTAATTAAGACTGATACATTCCATTTGTTCAGCTTTCAGACGTTGATGTGGAAGCTTTAACTTGAACTGCATTGCCCTCTAGCGCCGTGACGGGGCCGGCCGCAGTGATGTCACCAGCACATGCAGCGTGAGCACGGGCAGCCAGTTCATGCAGAGCTGCCTAAATGCCGACAAACCCTTCCTGGAGACGCCTGTCACAGCAGCAAGGCGGGGGGCATCCTTCCAACAGCACCACAAATGCGCAAGGGGAATCAGTAAACCTGTCTTTTATTTCAGGGACGTCATGATTGAAAAAAGCTACTTTGGAGCTCCAGCCAAGACTTGTGCCTGCTAATTTCTGTTCAAACGAGTTCCTAGGAGAAATTAAGCAAGTTTGAACAGCCTATTATTTCTGACGGGCTTCAGAGGACTTCACGCTGTGCAAGTTTTACGTGCTTATAGCTGGCAGCTGGGGAGATGAGTTCTCAACTTAAACCTGGCCGGGGCTTTGCAGCAACTTCTTGGGTAGAGAGATAACTTCCAACTGAGCTCAAATCATCTGTGTGTTGTGCAAGGGAGCCAATCATAACTTGCTATGGAGCATGATTTTTAAGATGAATACCTACCTTGGCAATAAATCCAGTTCACCGATACCTGGATTTTTGAAAGAGTCTGCACTGAATAATGGCAATCTTTCTGCAAACAACTCCAACGAGACAGCAAGCAACCTGGATTCACCTGCCTTGGATGTCAATAGGGCAATAATCGTGGGGCTTATCCTCGGTGCCTTTATACTCTTTGCTATCGTAGGTAATATCCTCGTAATTCTCTCTGTTGCTTGCAATAGACATTTAAGAATCCCTACGAACTATTTCATAATTAACCTCGCAATAGCAGATTTGTTGCTGAGTTTTACTGTCCTCCCATTCTCTGCTACACTGGAAATCCTTGGCTATTGGGTTTTGGGGAGGATATTTTGTGATATCTGGGCAGCAGTCGATGTGCTATGCTGCACAGCTTCTATTTTAAGTCTATGTGCAATTTCTATAGATAGATACATAGGGGTACGTTATTCTCTCCAATATCCAACTTTGGTGACAAGAAGAAGGGCAATTTTAGCTCTCATAGGTGTCTGGGTCCTTTCCATGGTGATTTCTATTGGGCCTCTTTTGGGCTGGAAAGAACCCGCACCCAAGGACGACAAAGAGTGCCGTATCACTGAAGAACCATTCTATGCTTTGTTTTCTTCCTTGGGGTCATTTTACATTCCTTTAATTGTCATCCTTGTGATGTACTGTCGGGTCTACATAGTGGCAAAAAGAACTACTAAAAACCTGGAAGCTGGGGTTATGAAAGAAATGTCTGACTCCAAGGAGCTGACTTTACGGATTCATTACAGGAATATTCATGAGGAAACTTTAAACAGCACCAAACCCAAGGGTCACAATCCCAGGAACTCCACAGCTTTCAAACTTTTTAAATTCTCTAGAGAAAAGAAGGCAGCCAAGACGCTGGGAATTGTGGTCGGCATGTTTATCTTGTGCTGGCTACCTTTCTTCATTGTTCTGCCACTAGGTAAGTTGGTTATCAAGGGATTGCAAGGGGTGGGGAAGGAAGAGGGTTAGTTATTTACCACAAAAATATTGCAGAATAAAAATCATATTAACGATAAATAGATCTCCTTTTGAGAACCTCAGTGAACAGATGAAAGGGAGGCACGTGAAAGCCATTTACTTCTGATGCTGGCTTTTTCAAAGACTCATGTATAAACTTTGTGAAGTGTGCAGCCTGCAGAAAGTCTGCCCATTGGGTAGTCCTTCTCAGTGGTGGGGCAGACGCCAAATCAGGGGGCAACATCTTCAGAGTTTATACATTAAATCCCCCTTTACAGTCCTTGTTCAAATTGAATTATGTTTCAGAAACATTCTTATAGGATGCTTTAACAAAAATCCCAGATAAGAACCAGTTTAGTTGACTGTTAGATGTTTGGACTACACCACAGTAGATCTTCTGGCATTATTAGGTGCCTTAAATGGAAATTAACCCTATTCATGAAGCTCAAAAATTTCTAGTTCTCAGTTCAAACATCACTGAACAAATCCCAAAAGCAAACATATGAAGCCCACAGATCCCCACAGAAGAGTTCTCATTGATTTCAACAGGTCTTTCAGGAGACTGCCATGTGAGCTGTTGGCAGTCACTTTGCTCACTTTCAACTTTAAAATATTATTAAAGCATTTGATGTAGCCTTAACACATTGGTCTGTGTTCTCAAGTGCTTGTGAAATTTGCTTGCATGGTCTTTAATACTAACGCTATCTCTGAAGGGGAATATCTCAAGACATTGAATTACTAAGCTCTCAAACATATCTGTCCAAAATTCATTTCTCTGAGACAGAGACAATCTGGCAGCCTAAATATGGAAAGAGGTGGGAAAAGAAAAGGGAGAAAAACACATTTATTAATGTTCTGTATTCGTATTTACTTAGTTACCCTACCAAAACATTTCTAAATGAGTGGCAAGCAAACATTTTTAGACACTGTTGTAGAAAACTAAATGGAGTTCAGCAACCTGGTCCTAGTGAAGTGTTATAATTGCAGTGAATGTGTAATATCATTTAGACTAGCATCTTTATTGCAAGACAACTACTCAAGCTATTGCAGGGCAACTTTATAACTTCTAGCTTATGGTATCATAAACTTAAAGATCATTATAATTCAAGATCTGCATAAAAGTAATATTAAGGATGTGAAAAATTCCAAACAGAAGGAAAACTGTGAGCAAAGTTCTCTTTGGCTGCTGAAGTTTAATTCCTTGTGCATAACATAAAGCAAGTTTCCAACTACTGCAAAAATACATACCTGTGGACAGAGATGCATTTTTACCGTATGGAACCAGTACTAGATAACTAGGTAGTAGGTCATGATCCCTTGCCAAAGTAGATTCCCTCCTTGATTTTGAATTATTGAAGGAACTTTGGAGCAAAAAGCAAATGTGAATGCAGCAGAGCATATCTGTAGCTAGCAGGAGTCAGTATAGCTACTAACACCGTTCAATGAACACAGATGCAGACCAGTTCATTAAATACATCATGGTTGGAGGGCAGAAGCAATGTGAGAAACAATTAAGTTTCTTGAAAGAGTATCAGTTTTTCCTCTGGGAAGTTATTTCAAAACTCTTAGTCTTTTCTGGGGGGTTTAAAAGTCATTGCTTAAGACACCTGAGAGGAGAATTTACTGCTTGTCACAATATGGTTTTATCTCTCATATAAATTGTGTTCAAGACAACAGTGAGGTGAGAGGCTGAGAGACTCCACAACAGCACACTGTGCTGGCAGAGGTGCTGGGCTGCTGAAAGGCTAAACCCACAGCCATCGGCCGTGACCTGGCACAGACTGAGTGACTCCAACCCCCAACACACATCAGCACTGTGAGCACCTGGTACCCCACAGAGCAGAAGTTCAGAAGGAGTTGCCATTGTGTCAGAAAAGTAAAAGGATCAGTCTCTTGGATGGGCAATAGAGACCCTGCTGGCTCTCCTGTCCTCTGTCTAGAAATCCTTACAGGAGCCAAACTCTTAGCTGACAGCCTTATGTCTAAGAATGCAGGGACAAGAGGTATGCATAGTATCTGATACAGTACCCAAAAGCATTTAAATAGTAGGTACTTTCTCTTTGTTGTGGTGACTAGGAACAGGGCTGGTTTTGTCCTTGTCCCTGATGTCTGCTTTTAATTTATAAAACAGGATAGAGCAGTGGAGGAAGAGTTCCTAAAGAGCTTGCTGTGTGCTGCATTCTTCCTACCAGAAGTCTTTTGCTTGAATTCACAAAATTAACTGAAAAGCTATGAAGAACCCTTACACAAAGCACACAATCCTATAAAATCAATTTCAGTGATATGCAAACTGTAGAATCCACATGGTACTCATAGTTTACAAAACTCTCCATTAGGTGCCCTGGGCTGCTTTAATCCTCCCTCTCATCAGTGCAGGACTGCAAGCTGTAATATCTGTTCTGCTCCTGAGTCCAGATTAGATACTTACCTTCCCTATAATGGAAGGACAGGCTTCTTCCTTAGCCTGTGTTTTTCACACCTTATATTTGCACCATTAATCCAAACCATATCCTCACATCTGCAGCTTTACTAATTATTTCTCTTTTGCTACTTGCTTCACTCACTAAAGCCGTGACTCTGCAGAATGGTATCAGCAGAGCAGCCCTAGTTTCTGAGGATCCAACCATCAAACATTTGTCAAACTGGTAAATGTTATTTCTGCAACACCCCAGAACCATGTCGTAACAGATCTGTTTATACGCAGAAGAGTTTCCTTCATGTTAAAAGTGTGCTCAGGTCTTCTATTAATTTCCCAGTCAAAAATATAATTCCTCCACTCTGGCATTTCAACATATTCCGCATCTCCCATTCTGACATTCCAGACAAAGGTGGCAGATATACAGTGGGAAGTGATGCAGTGCTGAAAGCTGGGATATTGCTTGAATAAATATTCCAAGACAAAGGACAAGTAATAATATTAACAGAGAGTGTTTTTTTAAGCAGGAATCAAAAGGCTGTGCAAGGAAAACTCTCTAACAGAGCTCTGTATCTAAGATAGGAGTTACAGCACTTACACCGTGATGTACTGAGCATTATGAAAAGATCAGCACAAAGAATGATCCACAATCTCTTTTTGAAGGACTCAACCACACTGCCTTTAGTGTTAAGCACTGATGATGCAGCAAAACTGGTATCAAAGAGAATTGTGAGCAATTTTTTATTCCAGTAGCTATGCTTTCCAGATGGCAATAAATCTATAGAATATCCGTACTGCTCACATTCATAAATACTCCATGGCTTTGTGAACAGTTGTCTTGCCACTCAAAATTATTTGTGGTTCAGCATAAGAAATAAAATGAAGACATAGATGTCTTTGAGACAACTTATTGTGCCATAAGTTCAGTGACTCAGATTTGAAGAGTAAATATCTTGCTTCTTTTATACAAATGTTTCTTTCCTTTCCCCTTATGCAAATCTTTTCTTAGGCATCAGGAATATATTAAATATACATTTCTGAAAAATGCTGAGTACAATGGATTATTTTTATCTAAACACTAGAGTCCTGCAGCAATGAGGCAATGATCATAGAACTCCCTCCTTTAAACAAAGGAATATCCAATTTTATGCCAATACCCTGATTTGAAAGGTTACTCCAAAATGAAGGATCATATATTTCCCCCTCACTACTAAGTAAAAGTTCAGTCTCATTCCTGTTAGTTGAGATATCAGAGTGGGCTTCCCAGTCTTCTCCCAGATACACACACCCACCCTGCAAAGGGAAAACTCATCACCTTTAACCAAAGCCTGTTAACTTCCCCAGCTTAGCTCCAGTGGAGATCAGCAGAGCATTATTCACTCCCCAGTTTCCTAATTCCCCCTGCTCCTACGAAAACTGTGATCTTACACTGAAGTTAGAAACAAAATGCTTGTAACTTAACTGGCCATGGGATCAGGTCCCAAGAGCCTCATAATGAAGATACAACTGTTTTGACCGTCCTTATGTATTAAGATTTTGAAATCTGTCTATAAAATAATAAAAAGAGCATAAAAATATTCTGCATGCTACAGGTCAGCCAATACAAAATTATTCTTAAAATAAAATGTGAGTATGTAGATTTATGTTACATCAGGCCAACCTCTGCATCTCTGCACCAAGAATACCAAATTAGGCCACTTAGTTTCCCATGGGAAACACTTCAAGGCATTAGGTCCACTGTCGTCAATGCTACTGGGTTCCGCTTTCTGCAAAGTTTTAGGTCTGGTTTGTCTTTTATCTCATTTTGGTCTTGCCCCGTCTTCCCTAACTGCCCTGGCTCCCTAGGTTTGATGCCCTCAAGTTAACAGTTATACAGAATTTGGACAAAGAAGTGATATATGTGGCAATCTCATCCTCTGCCCTCTTGCAGATCGATCTTTGGTACAATGGTCAATTGCACAGGTGATAGCAGAACCCACTCCTCCTATTTTCTAGCCAATTCCTGCAAAACTAAACATCATAGGGGCATTTCTTAACCAGTACAGCGTGTTTTGTCACATGGAGAGGACTAGATTATTTCAAGAGGATTCATTCTAGTTCTAAAATAGCCTCCCTTTAAACCTGGCTTAAGCCTTTTGGTTTGCAAAGGATGCCAATTACCAGTTACTTACGCGCTTTTATATTTCAGAACAAAGTTGTTTGTTATCAAAGCAGATGAAACTGCATAAATTCTGGGGTACTTCTGATGTAGGCTTTTGATTTGCAGGTCAGAGGAACAAAGGGAAATCTGGAAGTGTATAGTCCCACAAAAACAAACATATGAAGCAACAGAGAAAAAAAATGCAAAGAAATCAACTCATGTCAACTATTCAGGCTCAGGGATGGCAGCAATTCCTATCTCAGGTGATCAGAAAGCTCCAAGGAAAAAAAAATAAGGCCTAAGGCACTGGGCAGCAATAGGAAACCTCAAAATTACTGAAATCAGTGACAGGAGAAAAGAGAGAATTTCAGAGGAAACACTGCTTTCAGCTATCAGCAAGGCAGTGGACACAGGTGCTTATGCCAAAGGCATTTGCAAACACATGCTACTGCTCAGGCTGGTAGTGATGATGAAAGCACTGAGCAAAGCTCTATGAGTGCATATGGCCCTAAAGCATGGAGATCATACCCCAGGATCTTGGCTGCATGTTCTTTAGAGTGCCTATCTATGAGATACAGACATGAACAAAAAGTGATAATGTTTTTAGTATCTTCTCTAAAGTCCTCCTCCACAGTCCCTTACAACATTTTGAGCCATTTTGATGGGCAAGTGATATTTAGAAACTGAGAAGCAATAACCAGAAGTGTCTAAGTAACAACAGAGAAAAAATACAACAGAAGTTCACACAGTATCTTTGCATCTGTGTTATTCAATTCCATGCCAGAACCCTATTATTTACCAGTGATGTACAAGACAGATTGCCTTAGTTATAAAGGAAGAAAAACACCAAAGCATTCCCAGTAACTGAGATACGTAATTACAATAACTGAAATGTCAGCAGAGGGAGATGAGCTTCTCTAGACACTCTTAATCATGCAATCTTTTGACAAACAAGAATAATAAGCTTGGTCCATGTTATTTCTACTTAGCAAGCTACAATAGTCTGTAACTCTTTTGGACAAAATAATAACAATACCACCATGTGTCTGCCCCATCTACTGTCAGTTTTAAAGCACAAAGCAAGATTCTTACTAAAATTGATTTTATCATATTTATGTGAGGGCAAACAATTTAAACAAAAGTGAATTCTCTCCAGTCATCATAGCTATTCTGCACTGAGAGGTGGTAGATTAGTACAGCCAAGATTATACAGGGTTTGTGTCAAAAATGTAAGTGCTTGATGGATTTTCTCCGCATCTCATGTATTTTCCATGTCTTGTATCTCCATATTTTGTTACTCAAGATATACTCCAAATTTTTAATATGACAATTATGTATGAGGCATGAAAAGCCTTAATCCTGCTGCGCTTTTTTTACTGCTTTTTTTTGAACTACAGATTTCCTTTTGCTTTTTCTTTCTGGGCTGGGCAAAAAAGCTGCTATTTGCCTTTTCTGCTGCTCTTCTAATAACAACTTGCAAATGGTCTGTTGTACCATAAGTTTTTACAAATGATTTTCCGCTCTCATTTTCCCAGTGGTAATAGCTCTGTGGTTCAATACATAAGCACTGTCCCTTTAAAAATACAGATATAGCTACTCTGCTTTGTAATTGTTTGCCCTCTAAGTAGGTGTAGCAACTTTGGCCTTTAGTAAAAAGATCTGACCCCTACCTGTACCACAGCTTCCATCAGCAAAGCTTCAAAAGCAGTTAAGTCCTGGTTTTATTTTGGCCATTCTAGATGAGTCTCTGTTTTTGAAGCCTTTAAAAGGCTCTCAAAATTGAGCCATTTTGAATGAAGTTCATGCAGGTCTCATAAAAATAATTTGCTCATGAGAAATGTGAGGCATCCCTTTATCAGAGATAGATGGTGTGGATGATAAGAAACTGTGACTCTTCATTAGGGCAAGAAAATAGAACCAGTAACTTTTCTCAACTTACAAGACTGCAAGGAAAATTTTCCTTAGGCTTTACTCTTACTCATGACCATATCAATAGATGAATGTAGACTTTATGGTCAGATACTACATCTGTGTATGTCTGCTACTTTAACTGGCCTGCTTAAGAACTTGACTAAACAGGATCAGGCCTTAGACTGGTAGGAGCTGCTGAGTTCAGTTAACACCAATAATGGATAGGTTTGCAATTATTTCTGTTCGAATAGGATGGAGGAATAAGTATAAATCACTTTTACCCTGTCAAAAGAGTGAGGGGAGATTTCTCTGTTTGGCATCCTTGACTCAGATGGAAAACAGAAATGAAAGACTCAAGGGTTGCGGACTGGTTGAATGATACCTTCATCACCCCTCACAAATGTTTGCTCACTGCAGAGCCAGAAGGCTCCAGCAAAGAGAATCCCACAGCTGCTACAGGTAGTCAGTTTTAGGACCTAAATTCTTCACAACAAGGTTTCTTATCCGTTGATCTAGATCCTTGGTCATACTTGTATGAATACAATGAAGAATGAGAACTGCTGTACTCGCCACAGCATCATTTTTGTATTTCTATTTCTCCCACAATATCTTCTGCAGTATCATTAGTCGGTTATTCCTTATTTGATGTTTCTCCTTCCTCAACAGCAAAGTGCTCTCCCCCAAAACACACACACAAGTTACCCACAAACACAGGGGTGCAGCTCCGCAGCATGTTGTTGTCTGCAGGATTACTATGATTCCCATGGTGTCTCCCAGCCTGGCAGCCTGCACACTGCTGGGATATGCAGCCCAAGGCATCCCACAAAGACAACAGTATGCTCAAAACCCATAACCAAATGCTAGCCATCGTTACTTGTTTGCAGTAGTTGTAATTTAACCATCTTTCCTTCATTTTCTTTATTGAATTTAATTCTGTTGATTTTGGATGCTCTTCCTATTTCTCAAGCTCTTTCTTCACTGTTATCCTAACCCTCCTCTCCAGAAGGCCTGCAGTCCCTCCCGGCTTGATCAACTCTTAATTTTATAACCACACTTTCTATTTCATCCTCTACTGTTTGTAAACCGTGGGATTTTTTTCCTACATTAAATAAGTCCTGGGGAATGTAAACAAACACTGAATGTTGGAAGGAAAGAAATCAGGAGCTTTAGAAACCCAATTAGCTTTAAAACCTTGTCATGCTGACTTGGCCAAGCATGTAGTACAAAGGACTGCAGAAAGCTTAAATAAAAGACAAACACATCCTTTCTGCATTTCTAAACTCACAACAACTCCAGCTTATTGCTTTTACAGGGAGAATTTTACTAGCGATACACATGTACCATCTGAGCTTTTCCTCTTGTTAAGGAATGGCCATTACTCAGACATAAGCAGCTATCAGCAGCTTCGGCTGCAGCAAGGGGTCACAGCATCAGCTGCAGGGGAGAAGCAGAGCTCCTCAGCCAGGCCACCAGGACCCATCTGCTGCCCAGCACTGGGAAGGTCTCTTACTGATTGCATGACAAACTTGACCAGGTCACTGTTCATAAGAAAGCTGAGTTCCACCATAAGCCAAATTTCTTGCAAAACAATATTAATTTTTGCAGAAGTCGTCTTCTCAAGAACAGATGGGGAGCCAGGGCCTGATATTGTTGAAGCTTCCTGCGTTTCATGCTTCAGAAGTCATTTGTTCTCATTTTGTATTTTGCAATGCTTTTCATCACTACAGCCAGTTTTAAAACGTTGGAATTTTCTCTTGTGGTCAGTGTTGAAAAGTTCAGCTCTAACTCCAGTCAGAATCCAACCTGCAACAAAATGGAGTCATTCTCTCCTCTGAATGAAGGAGGATACGTTTGCCTTCCAAGGTTACCTTAACTATTGAAATCTGATATAATCTGTGTAACAAAACGTCAAACACTAATTACCAAGTTTCTAACTATTTCTATTTTAAAGTATTCAAGCAAGAGTTTTCTCTCCAGAATACCAACATTTAATTTTCTACTTGTTATGAATAGAGACAAGTAGTTTTAAATTTTATGGCTTTTCTTTAATCTTCAGATGATGACAAACCTGTGCAGTGAAGCGCTCAAGTTTTTATTACTGGAGTATCAACTGACACACAGCAAAGCACTTAAACAACTCCAGACCATTTTATTTCAATAAAAACAAAAATATTTGTTCCGGTAAACGGGAGCATACACTCACCACGCACCCTGGGTTGGCTCTCATCTGAGCAAAACTGCAGTTAGAAGAAACATGATTTTTTTGTGATGGCAGAAAACAGCACCTGACAGCCCAAACCTCATCCATAGAGAATTTTTCTCTTTAAATCCATGAAATTCAAACTACTCCTGCCCTAATTATTATCTAATTTAAGTATCAAACACTTGATTCTAAACAACTGATGAGTCTGTAATTTATATATCTAATTGATATCAAATACACAGCTTACTAAAAATGGATGTTTAATAAAAAGTCAATTATCACAACATCTAGTGATTAGAAAACAGATCAGTAGCTGGAGTTAAGAACGAAATAAGACATTAGGAGAGTAGAAATAAACATTTAAAAATTAAGAGGAAAAAGGAACTAAGTGTCTGGAAAGCAAACATGCCCGGCTAGAAAAAAAAATAGCAGAGCTATTAAAGAGAAGGCAGACAGTAAGGAGAATGTGGATAATTTTAGATTAAAACCATCATTAATAGTTTAAGATTTTCCTCCCCTGGTACAACTAATAAATATATGGCATTCTTGAAAATATACACTCACAGAAAACATTGACATAGGATGTAAAATCATTCAAATGCCCCTATCTGCTGGTGGAAGCTGCAGCATATTGGGCTGTATAACAGGAATGGAGCTAGTAGATGGAGTGAAGTGATTATGCCCTTTTACTCAGCACTCACTAGACCGTGTCTGGAGTACTGTGGCTGTGCAGGGGGAGACAGCAATAAACTGGAACGAGTCCAGTGGCAGCACCAGAATGATCACAAAGCTGGGGCACATTGTGTGAAGGGAGGGTGGAGAAATGGGGCTTCTTCAGCCTGGAAAAGGGGAGGCTTCAGGGGATCTAATACAGTGTTGATCCTGCTTTGGTTAGAGGGCTGGAGAATAGCCCTGTAACATCCACTCCCACTGCAATAATTCTGTAATTCTATTAAGTTCTTGGCTTTCACTCCCATCACAGATAAATATATATATATTCCTTGCATGAAGGATGATGGGAGGAAATATAACCACACAGTGGAACCCAGGTCTATTTCACAAATGACTATTGTCACAAACAACTGTTGGTCACGTATACATTGTTATTTCCTCAGTGTGGCTGGAAGTAGCACATAGAGCAGAATGCACAGAGATATCAAAGGCGATTTCAAAAGTTTTAGTTCATAAGCATTATCTTATATGGGTTTTTTCAGATTTAAACTCAAGCTAATCCCTGTAGTCTCTGATCACGTTCCATATATGTACAACTGGAGTAGCAAGTTTTCACCCTTCTCCTGGAAGTACTTTAGTCTGGCTGGTTGGTTGCACCGGCAGGTCTAATTTTGATCCTAAGTTCTTTCTTCCATAAGTGGAAGTGGAAACTCAAACATGTCCCATGTATTACACTTTTGTCAAGAAGTCACCAACTATTGTATTAAGGATCCTTAAATGGAAGGTCTTAACTTTCCCATTCTCCTTTCTCTACAAATACAGTGGTCAGTTGTGAGAGGTAGCAAAGGAGCAGATATTTAGATGGAAGAAACATAACAGAGAAGGAAAGAAGATGAAAGAGCTCTGTGTGTGTGTGTGTGTGTGTGTGTGTGTGTGTGTGTCTGTTTCTCCTCTGCAGTGGGCTACATCAAAACCTCTTTTAGTGAA